>MU006364.1:60922-77627 GCA_010093695.1 Plenodomus tracheiphilus IPT5
AACGCGCAAGGTGGACACTACGGCAACGCACTGCAGGCAGCTTCAGCTAGAGGCCATGAGCAGGTGGTCAAGATGCTGCTTAATGCAGGTGCTTATCAACCCAAGGAAGATGTTGTAGCAGAGTTTAAACAACCAGTTAGCGTTGTTCAGGCACCTAATTAATTAGGAAGCATCTTAAGTTAGCAGAGCAAGCAAAGAACACAGCAGAATGTGCCTTGAAGCCGCTAACACACGCCACATCTATTCTTATGCCAGCAGAGCGCCGAGTATAATTTTTCTATTAGAGCAAATCTGCTTTTCTTCCTCGCCGAAAATCCGAAGAGCTCTCCTTCAGGTATGCACCTAAAAGCTCCTTTCACGGCCGGGAATAAGCATTAACGTTAAGCCACAAATTCACAGCCATGTTGCCCGATGCGCGTCACGGATATTCCATCACGCTACTGCACCTGAGCCTCGCTTAAAACGCACGGCCGGTCAGACGCAGGTTTGGCCATCTTGCCGTTTGCGCGGAGAAACTACCGGGATGCACAATCATTACCTCAATTTGACGTTCTGAGGCCGCGGTCTTGGACTTTGCGATCTCGACTTCCTATCTGGATAACCGAGATCTTCGCAGAGACGGCTTGTCGCGAACTGACATGGGGGTGCCAGACGGGACTCAGTTGAACGCACTGACAGAACGAGCGACGGCGGGGTCAACGATGCAGTTTGCGTCGCCGGCGCCTGATCAGGTTGATGGCCGAGAGCCACAGAGACGATGCACGCTAGAACTGGCAATTTACAAGTGTGGTGTGAGCATGCCGAGCGTCCGGAAGAAAAAGCGTCCCGGCACACCGTGCGTCCCGGCTCGCTTGGATTGACATTAGTATTGTACATTTCAATATCTTAATCTGGTTAGAGTCGCTGAGGCTATGCTCCTGACTGGGCACAATTGCCACAATGTAGGTTTTTAGCACGGTCGTGATTGGGTCTGTGTATCTTGGAATCTCAATTTGCCATTGCTAATGGGTAGTCTCGTCGTTGCTCTATGAAATAAATTGCTAGACTACCATTTTGTAAACACTTGAGCGATCACCTTGACTCCAAACTCGAGTCCCTCTTCCCTCCTTCGAACGGTCCGAAACACCCTGAGTCTTGGCGATGGCATAGTATGCCTTTGAAATGTTCTCTCGGAGTGAAACCGAATCACGATGTCAGCCACCCCTAGCTCCACCCAAAATGTCTCTCCCACTTGCACAACAACCGCCGCTGGGAGAAGAATTTGCAGATCTCAAGACTTTCATGAGCCTCATCGACTATGCCACCGAAAGAGACCACTGCGACGGTCAGTACTCAAACTGGCACGACAGAATTTTCCCCAGACCAGAGGACATCTGGTTGGCGCAACTAGATTTACGTGGAAGATCCAGCCAGTGGTATCGTCGATGAGAACACACCGTTATATATCATCATCAATCGTCCACCGTACCCACAAAGCCCATCCTATCTTCGAATCATATGAGAGACGTTCTACAGAATCCTACTTCCAGTGTCGCGTTTCGGATTGTTATAGTTACCTATCACGCTTAATATCCGTTAACGAATAGCGTGATCGATTTCGTCGCTTCTGGACTGGACACTTCAGTCAAGGATTGACATCATATGCTACGGCCTGGAAACATGTTTGGTCATGACCAGGGACTGACCGATTATCAGTTTTCGTAAAGGATTCATGTGCCCTCAAGTAACATCCCTGGCATTTATCTTTCTACCTAGGTATGTCTCTGGCCGCTTCAATGGTATATGGCATGGTAAGCAGGCATTCTACGCACAAACCTGGAGCACGGTACTTTTGACAATGCTGGCTGATGCTAAAGCTAGAATTTCCAGCCAATCAGCGAGTCCTGTCCGCCCATCAAAGCCTTCTATGTGACCGCTGGCCTTATGTGCGGGGCCGCGATTTTGACCTGGGTCGTGATAGCGAATAACTTTTCCTTGTAAACTGCTGGAAGAAGAAGCTCAATCAGAAGGGGAAAAAAACTGAAACGCATTTGAGAACCTCTATATGCTTGGTTTCGATTGGGTATGGCGTCGACGTTTCCGCTTGTGGAGCTGTTGAAAGTATGAAAATTTTCAGGCGAGGCCGTCGTTTTCACTTAGGTTTTCCTTTGTTAGTCACGCTGTGGTCTATTTTAGATACTTTCGACTAGAGCCATATGCAAACCCCTATCCTGAAAGTGACTACCTATGGTAGCTACCCTATGCTGTTGGATCTTTGCCTTACGGTTCTCGTTCGTTGTGGGAGTAAGCATGAGATGATCTTATTTCCCGCATCACGGATCATGGTATCCCGCATCTCCTCACGACTCGCAATCTGTGGTGGAATCTCGCTTCGGCCCACCTTCTTCCTATGACAACCCTCTCGAACATCGTAGTCTAGTTCAGCCAGGAGCGTAGCATTGAATCGATAGAAAGAGAAGAAATGGCTGCGATGACTAAAGTGCGCGAGTTCATGTAGCACGGTCCGAATTAACTCTTTCATCGATATTAGCGTTGCTGGATCATACGGCCGGCGCAGTCGCAGACGCATCTCTCGCGGTATCAAGGTCACTTCATTTCGGAATTTTCCGTGATAGGTTCTGCGAATGAAGTAGCTTTTACCAAGACAGCTATCGGAGGGATGGAGTTCGGCGAGTATGGGCATTTGCCAGCCGTGGCGTCGCATTATAGGGGCTACGATGAAAGCGCATCGACGAAGTCTAGACAAGGCTTTGGGCTCTAGCGGAAATCCGTGGATGGTCTTGTACATGCCGAACTCACCGTCCATGCCGCGTGCTATTGCAATCTCATCTCGGTGGTGGTATGAATCGTACATCTCCAAATGGTCCATTGCAGTTGAGTTCTAATTGATTTCAAGACCAGGGGCTCAAAAGTTACACCAAGCAGAGTCTGGATATTCTTGTAGCGATAGACCGCGGGATGCGCAGTGGAAAGCTCCTTAAGAAAAAGGAGTTCTCTCTAAGAGTCGGGAAGCTCAGATAGTTCATTCACGATATTTGCTAGTGAACGGAAGATATATGCATTCGGATCCATGTGATTGTGTCAGATCAAAGCAGCTGTGTAGACTTGAATGGCTTGGAACATTGTGAAGACATATTGCACGGACTTCCGCAAGGTCGAAATAAGACACAAGCACCTACAATGTATTATTATTCGAATGAAACACAGGGGTCTTTCAGTTCAAAAGCCACTAAAACAACCGTCAAAGTCTGCCCAGTGTCAAGACACTTTAATGGGAAAATGCTGCCCTGTCTTGGCAGAATGGAACCTGTAGGATGTTGGGGAGGCATACCACCTGTACCGTGAGCAATATGGTAGCCTTAGTAGAGCTCAGCTCATATCCACAAAACCATGACATCAGGGGATCGCAACATTGCACTTTGTAAGTATGAACAGATGCTTTGTGTGGATCACAGATGAGTGCCGTTCTATGCGTCCGGACCCACTTGTAAAAGGGCTATCGCAACACATGCGATAGTCGGTAGGCCTACAACGAAGGCAAGAAGTGTTGGACTTTGCTCGGTTAGCCTGTGACCGGCCTCTTAAGTAAAGCCAGAGTGCGCATATGTGCCAACGCCCACACTCGCTACCTATGTTACTGAACCTTGAACGATACTTATGGTAACATTTTTTTTGAATATCCTGGACACTGGCAACGGATAGATAGCTATATGCCCACTCTTTCACCGGCAGTATTAGCATACGCAGGCTGCAGGCAGGCCGAAGACGAACATCACCGTGGCAACGTAAATCTGTTGGGCACAAAGGATCTTACCATCGTAGATAGGTCTAGGTGTGCTTCCTGAGGTCTATTCTGCAGTGTGATATAAGCTAAGGGTACTATAATTACCTACTGTGGGAAACACCTATTACGGCTAGGTAGGTACTATTGGTAACTAAGGCAGGGCGGCTCTAAAGTTGCTGTTAGCTGCTTCGGCTGAGCCAGCCAAATGTCTGAGAGGTTTTACTTACTACTTTGGCAGTTACTGGCATGCAAATGCAACATGTGGAGCTGTAAACAGCATTGACTTACGATGGCGTACCCAAGTTCTGGTACTTATTGTTCCCGGTCCCCCGCTCTTCTAGCGAATTACGGCTGATCCCTCTAGCCAATGACAATCGAGCCTCTACTGGCCAATCAGACCGTGCCTGTGCACCAGATAATTCTACTTCACCCTGTCTTTGTCGGAAATAATATCTTACCGACACAAATATCGACTCGGACTATACATAGCTCTAAGGTTACCGCTATAGATTCTAAGGACTAGAAGCGTTCCATGCTAATGTCAGTACCAAACTGAGGTCAATGTACACATCCACCACATGCACGCGCTTTCCTCAACCAAAGGACTATTTGCAATTGATCATCGTTGTCACGCTGGAAAATGTCTCAAGAGGGTGTATCATGTGACTAATACTGGTAACAAACGATGTCGCAAACGGCAAGCAATCCTAATCGAGATCGATCACTGAAGCGTTCGCCTTCGGGTTCTGGTAATGCACGGTACTGCCGAGAGGTGAACGCCATGTAGAATACTTGGAATACACTAGAGATCAGAGAGGTGATAAACTCACGGAAGCGGTTGGTTCGTTGGAGGGCTTAGTGATTACTGCCTGTGTGTATAGGCTGCTTGAGCCTCACCCGAGCGGACAGCAGGAACGAGCTACAAGCTTGCCTTACGTCTCGGGGTTCTCAAGATTTTGAAATATCGAGAGTGTGATCCTAACAATGTACAAGCCATATTATTGCGTTCGTGAGTGTGGCCACGATGAGGAATCGATTTCCAATGGTTGGGACATCCGGCTGGCCCAGTGGTTACTGCCACGCTTGCCTTTCCTTCACCTAGACAATAGCTCGCGTCTGCAGCCCTCACCTTCACCGGCAATGCATGCACAGACTATGAAACTCTAACGAGTATCGCACAATAGCTATTGCACAACAGCAACTGTGGCCCCAAACTTCGCTACCGACTATACTTTATATAACGTGGCCGTCTCGCTCGACTTGACCCTCAACTCCTTCCATCCCTTTCAGCACCGTTGTAGTGTCTTGTAACACGTCTTGTATTGCGTCGCTCTTGCCAGCTTGCTCTCAGTCGTACTGCCATCAGCTTCTTTGTCGCTCTGTCACCACTTGTACAATTGCGTCTTTCCTCGCGATGTCGTCCGTAACGCCTTCATCACCGACGCTTCACACCGGGCCTTGCGCCAACGGCACCAAGCTTCCCCTGCCTGTATCTTCTTGGCCCGTCGCAAGTAACACATCTTCACCTTCTCATCAACCCATCAACGTCGGTGCTATCCACAACAACGTCACCGCCGCCGCTGCCGCCGCCGCGGATATCAACAACGTCCAAGCTGAGCACTCACACAATGAGTCGCGCGATATTTTCGCAGCCGCCTTGACCAATGAGACATCTTCACCAATTCAGACAGTCGACAACGGCAATGTCCAAGCTCCAATCGACACCAATGCACTCGGTCGCGACAACGCTGTCACTCCATCTCTAGGCAGCGCACCATCAGAAAACGAGAGCAGTATGTATTGCGTAACTTGTGAATCGAATCACAGAACTGACATATAACAGATGACTCTCCTTCAATTTCAAACAAAGAGAATGCTTCGCCGAAGACTCGTGGGCCCCGCCGCAAGCTCATGATGAAGCGACCTGATGAGAGGGCTGCTCCTTTGACTCCTCTCTACAACAAGGCCATCGTAGTCGCATCAGACAGCGGTGACAACACGGGCTCTTCTGGCACGATTAGCTCAGGTCTCACACTGAAGCTTCGCTGCATCCAATCAGCTTTGAGAGAGCCACTGCCCAAAGTAAACAGCTTCCCTCCCCATGCTGTTGGCACCAAGCGCCCTACTCTACTTGCTTTTCCCGACGACGTTGACGATACCGATTCCGAGATCGAGATCATGCCTAAGAGGTTGTTCGTCAAGCACACCGCCGAGAGTGTCACCACCCAACACAACAGCAGTGCTTCTTCCCTCCGTGGCAAGAGAACCAAAGTCGCTCATAGTGTCGTCTCCAAAGACGAAGATGATGCAATGTTCGACGCTGGCGATGAAGGCGACTCTATCTCAGAGGACGCTGGACCCAGTTTCTCTCTCTTGACCCCAGCCTTGAAGCGCCGTAACCGCATTCTCAATGCAAGCTATGCCCCCCACGCACAGCTTGTCGCAAACTCCACCAAGGCCGGCCCCGAATACTACGACAGCGACGCCGAGGATGCTCCTGGTGAGGCCAAGGACACTGGCAAGCCACACCTCTTCCGCAACGTCACCTGGGGCGTTTACGCCACCGACTACACCAACGACGCCGACTTTGTCAAGGAGCCAGAGTTCACCCAGTTCGTCCCGGGCCGGTTCGAACTCCTGCCGGATGGTACCGTCTCGGACCAGAAGGCCAAGCTCGTCATCAAGATCCTCGACAAGTCGGGAAGAAAGCGCATCTTTGCGAACCCTCCGCCGCGCGACTGGAACAACCAGGAGGCGGTCACCGCGCTCAACAAGCGCACCGTCCAGCAGATCCGCCGCAACACCAACGTGCGGTTCCGCGAGGTTGTCCGGGCCTACGTGCCAGAGGAGCGTCGCTGGATCCTGGCGAACCTCACGGCCGGAAAGCCCTCACAGGGCTGGAAGGTTTTCGTGGAGGAGTTCAACAAGCGCTTCGAGGGCAAAGTGGTGACGGGTGCCAATGGCACCAGACCGTATAGAAGTCACTCCTCTCTCACCAAGGAGGTGGAGAGGTTCGGACCCGACTTCTATGCGAAGGGTCTGGTGCCGGCACCCGCTGCCAGGAACGCCAAGAAGGGGTGAGTTGGGGTGTTGGCGGTGGGCAGCGCTGGTCGCTGTCCACCGGCCAGTTGGTGGGTTGGTTCTGGATGGGTGGTGGGGGAGGGTGGGGTTCAGGACTTGGGAATCACATAGTTGTCGCGCTTCGGCGCTTAGGATGAATGACTACCACTACAATAAGTCTTGTGCGATTATGTCTTGCAAGTGATGATCCAACACATACCTGGGTGACATGTATAATACTTCTCGGTGACAACTTCGTTAAAAGACTGTTACACCCTCGTCTTATTCCTTCAAATCTCCGAGCACCTGCCCGCAAGCCCATATACTCCTATCCCATATCGACTACATCATCACAAGATCCGTGATATTGAACAGGATCTACATCAACTCTGCCGAGAGCCTTGAAAACCTTCCCAGCTATGCGCAACGATGCTTTCAATGCCCATTCCAGAGGGTAGCAGGTTGTGTAGAATTGTGTGTCGTTTCATCGTATGATATTCGGAATAGAAAGATGCCATACTTTCTAACTGTTATGACAACCTCTCCGAAAAACCGTTATAACATATACTGCGCCACGGTGTGTACCGAATGCCTCTCCGCTGCCTTGTGTGTTGCTATCTAGTACCAATTACATTATAATGATCTCCTGGATAGTGAATGGAATCCGAATTAACACCATCGCAAACCTTAGATATCTTCTCGACGATGTATGTATGGATCGTCCCCAAAGCGTTAGTCTACTCTGGTCGTTCTAACCGAGATCGCTCAATAACGGCAAATCCTTCACTAGCCTAAGACAGAGTATTAGGCCTCTAGTGTGCCCCTATATCCTCGTCGCCGCCGCACCTCCAACTCATTTGTTTTCGATTCTAACGCAGCTTTGTATCCCCGCGCAGCCAGAATGTCGGTCTCCGTCGTAACACCCACAGCCAGCGTGTCCGCTGAAGACCCCTTGGCAACCGGAACTACATCATCTTGCATCTCCAGCATCAATCTCGGACAGGATTGCGGTAATTCCAATTGGAATTTCACCACAGGAATCTACACGGCGTGTTGTAGTGGCGACATCATCGACACCACTGGATTCAACAGCTATCCTGGCTACACGCTCCTTCTGGAAAACCTCGTCTGTTGTCCAAGTCAAGATCCAGCAAACGATGGCCCTTTGCTCGATGAGACGAAAGGGTGTATTAAGCACGATGGTCGGCCGTTAAGTGAGCTTTTGGAGACAAGTACCGAGGTTGCGAAGCCATGGACTACGACGGTTGCGGGCCAGGCGAGTACGGTACAGCCGGAGTGCTTTTGGAGTCAGTTGAGTAGGGGAGAGGAAGCGCCGTGGATTGCGACGTCGGCTATATCACCAGGACGGTCGAGTCGGGTAATTAGCTCTTCGCTGTCATCGTTGGCTGCGTCTCAAGCCAGCAGCAGTGTTTCGGCCGCCATCACATCAAATACTGCCATAAGTGGGGATACTACGGAATCTGGATCTGGATCTGCAGCCACAACTACGGTAGCGCCTACCGGTTTTGCAGTCGCTATAGCGGTACCAGGTTGGGTCGCGCTCACTTTCGTACTGTCTCTAATCGCCCTCACGGTATGAAACAATCCCACCGACGCATGGGGGAATCGCAGCAGTGATATTGAAGAGCGGAGGGAAAAAAGAGATAGTAAAGGGATCTAAAAGAATTGTACTACTAATATGTTATTGTGATCACAAGGTACTTATAGATCTCTCCCAACGTGAAAAGTGGACGGAAGACACCTAATCCGAAAATGTAGATTTGTCAGACTTCAAGTACCTGTACCAAGCTGCGCTTCTTCGAGCCGCGCAGTCCTCATCCATTCGGATGACTCACAAATTTTCTTGGCCTGGGACAGCAATTATGCCGCAGAACTTTGATCAACTTGGACCATAGGGCTCCTTTGAAAGATAGCTTCGAACGTATGAGTTGATTGGTTTCAGGCGCTGGCGTACGATTCAGTCATGATCTTGGAAGGAAGCTTCGAGTGTCGCCAGTTGCGGATGGCAATGCTCGATGTGAGGATATATGTGAAGCTTGATAAAACGTCAGCGGCATGCCTTGAGGATGAATATGGGTCGCTCGTACCAGAGGAGCAATGCAATTGTAGCCGCCACACCGATTACAGCACAAGAACTCCCACGACATCGACCACCTTTGGTTTATTAGCCATGGCTTCATTGAAAATTGTCAAGCAAATTTACTCACCACCCATGCAAGAGATGATGAACGCTGTAAACCAGAGCAAGCAATCCAAAGTGTCCATGATCATGTACGCCTTTAAGCTGGCGAAGCGCTTGAACTTCTCGATCTTCTTTGTCAAATATTGATATAGCAGAAACAGAGCTGACTTGATTGAGTAGACAAGGATGAGTGTGGTGCTTCGGCTTCGTGGCATAGAGCTGTCGGCGAGCAAGGCGCATCCAGCAATGAAAGCGGCAAGGACGAGGATGGCTTGAATAATGTGTATGAAACGACTAAAACGCTCGATGCGCGCAAAGTAAATGTCGACGAAGATCATTGTACCGGTTGAAGTATCTTTGTTGTATTGTGGATGGGATTTGGGCGTTGAAGCAAGCCGAGAGTCGGAATGTAGTGTTCAAGGCGGCTGAGTGGGAAGAGGTCATTCTGTGGAGGGGCAGTCCCTTCTCTATTATATGCCATCGCGGCTACTAGGTAAAGATAAGAGTTCCGGCATGCGCCACCCGGACCTCGCATTCCATTTGATGTCTCGAGGCTATGGCATGTTGAGATATGGTGGTCTCTGAGAGAAATGGCGATGAAAGGTGTTGTGTTCGGCTTAGCGTCCTCTCGTATTCGCGAATACGACGTTCCGGAGTTACGACGATACGGCAGCGGAGCCGCCAAGGCCACCCCTCGCAAACTTCACTACCTTGAGACTGTATTTCTTTCATCCTTGACGTGTATTTCGATTTTTTCCAATACAAGAAGCTACTGAGCACTTGCGGAATTATCTAGCTCGCTTTCCGAAGGCTCTCACGCCCGAGGTACAACGGCGTGGCGCTAGACGCGTAACATGTTTTGATTCATACCATCACACAATCTCGCATTGCCGCGTCTCCAGTATCACATGGAGGCCAGGCATAGTATCGGAAGACCTTTATCAATTGTCCTCGACCAATTACCAATGGAAGTTTCCGTCCCTTCTATGTCTGCTACAGGAAACCTTCCGCTCTATCTCCTTCAGAACGTTCACCGCCCTCGTGTGCCCAACGCGTAACCTTCCCTTCATTATTTTCTATGTCCGTCTAGATGGTGCCCCGGTCATCTTGTCTTGCTGTCGTTGAGGTGTGCCGCTGTTCCTTTCTACGGACTTGCGTCGGGATTGCTTTTTGAAGACCTCGGGAGATTGCGAAAACAAGTTGCGCAAGAATGAGCTCCGACTTATGTCTAACAGATGTACGCCAAAACCAATAACAACACAGCAGCATAGGTTGTCCACGTGTCATGCCTTTGCGACTGGGCAAAATGAACAACGATTTCAACGATTTCTTGGAAATGCCACCGAGCCTCGAAGAAGATCCAACCGATGTGTGACTGCCCGGATGACGGTATCGCCTAATTCTTGCATCATTAGGACAAACAGTTGCTCACGAACATCATGTCCCTGACTACCATATTCACTTGGCTAGAGAGTCAATATGGATTTTGTCCCTGAGGCCCGAGATCCACGTGCACTGACCCTTACCCGAGGAGCAGTATCGGAGGTTATATCCATGCACAATCATGTGCGTTCTTTCCATCATGTGACATCTGTCGCATCACACCTGCACCGGCACTTCCCTCGTGGTGCTTATGCCACTTCCATCTCGGAACAATCTACTCTTTCGATTTTCCCCAATCAAAACACCTCAACCTCAAACAATTACAACATCATCTGCATCTTCATATCAGAGCCAACAAGTCTGTCAAAGATGACTTCGCGGACACCGGTGCAAGACATTTTCCCGCGCATTATTATGGGCCATTACATCCAGAGCTTCCAATCCCAAGGCAGTGAGCTAGGGCAGTTCTCAATTACTCGCGACTTGTGTCCAGCATGGCGCGGCCCGTCAGTCCATTTACGATGCATTGCACGAGATTTCAGAGACTCTACGGGAAGACGCAGATACATGAGACTTTGGCGGGACTGAGGAGGAGCTTGCAGCCGATCCACCACCACGATTCGATCTTGGTCGTCTCGTGGATTTTTCGTGTTTCCCGAGCGGCACAACGATGAGTGCAGATGAGTATCGGCTAGCGCCGTTTCGCGGACGAGGGGTAGTCCACGACTCTATCCATCCAACAGACCTTCTTCCCAGACAGTATTCCAGTTCCACCACGACTCAATCTTGCTCTTCCCTCCGATATTCGGGGGTTGGTTCTGCTAGCAGGAGCCGATGACCTGACGCCTTCTCTAACACCTTCGAACAGTCCGCCTCGGATAGCAGGCCCGTCCACAACAGGCGGCAGTGGTAACAACATGGACCAAGCCGAGAGCGGTGGCCCAGGTTTCCATCCAAAAACGCGCCAAATATGGAAGCGACAACGACAAGAATCTTTTACCGACAACAACGGCTGAGATGTCGACGGAACCTGCCAACCCTGCTCAGATCTTTCCCTTTAGGGGATAAGCTACACAATCGTTGGATCTTGTAATACACAGCGTGGTATCAACTTTACCAGAACTTGCACTTAGAACTCACATTCATCAGGTCTCTAGCATCAATATCAAACTTGTTCAGCTTCTTACCGATTCCGACTCTGAGGCAGAGCCAGATGAGTCTAACATAGCAGAGCTGTCCAGGAAGGCGAAAAAACTTTCGAAATCCGGCGAGACTTCAGGACCCAAGCATATGATACAACACGAGGCATACATAAAGCAAGTTTCCAGAAGTCATCCACAACGCAGCAACGTATCTGGCTTTGGAGTCTGCACCAACCGTGGCATCGCAGGAAGCGGCAGCGGCAGAGCAAATTCAACGATTGATGCCAGATCTCACAGTGAGCCTCACTGCGGTATCTGGTTTAGCTGAGGGTTCGCAGTCTGCTCGTGCAGACTCTGTGTCAACCCTAGGTAATATTGCACTCTCCGCCCCATATATCGTACACCCTTCTAACAGATTCTCATCTTCCAATGCTGCCCTCTCAGCAGGTTCTATGCATTGGAAGACTACAACTGCAGTTGGCTCACGTAGATGCCGAGACGACAAAGCGAACGTCAAGAAGCGGGCAAGGCTCTGTGTGGAAATGTAAAATCGCGGTTGCCCCACAGAACGGTTGCACATAGTTAGACTACTAGGTGCATGTTCAAAACTTAGCTGCTCGATCTTGAGTACCAGACGTGTGTCTGCAGTCAGCAAGCGACTCTGCTTCTGACGTTCTGTATGTAGTCTCTTAGGGTTCACGTGACATGAGGATCAGCAAACTTTCGACCCATTAGATCATTCTAGTGAATAGTCAACCCACGATATCCATCCCCAAACGTCCAGAAATTGATTCGCAATGTCCTCCTTTCCACAATAGTTACCGGCGGTTGGCGAATCAAGCTAGTCATCTGTGCAACCAGTTGTAGTCATGGCTGCGCTTAGTGATATCATTGTGAGCCTATCAAGCCCCGAGCACGCCTCTCTTTTCAGAACTTGCTACGAAAAGTTGGTGAAGCACAAAGGTTATGCGCCCGATATTCCCTCACCTAATCAGCGACAAATGAGAATGATTGCTTCGAGAAATCCCCAGATCGTCGATTTGTACAATGAACTCGCTGCAAGACATGCAGAGACAGACACAGACGGTGAAGAAAAAAGGCCATCGGGTAGTATGTGGTAGTAGCTGTGGTATTAGTGGAACAAGTGACAAATGGTACTTGTACGTACACCATGTGATCTGCACGAGTTAGCCACACCATTTTCCTCGTCGCTGACTGAGTGCATGCTAGCTTGTTGTCGTTTCGGTAGTCCAGATATCGTGCTGTTCTCGAACCTTCCAAATAAAAAGCTTTTCACTTTCACCCTGTGCAAATCTGGTCTTGGCGGCTGTACCATGGGGTCCACCCTCTGTCCCACAAACGAGCTGTCGATCTCACTAACGACTACCCCACACTTGATCGCACCCCTTTGGCGTTTCTTTACTAGCCTCAGAAGTGGCCTAGTATTACTCATTCGAAAGATGGTCAGCACTCGCCAGCAAGCTGCTCCCCGCGCGTCGACCGCATCGACCGCCTACTCACCTGCGCCCACGAGCCCCATCGCAACACCCATTAGTACCCCGCGCCAAGGAACACCTCGCTCTGAAACAGCGACGATGCAATATCTCAGAACTTATGTAAAGTCCTATGTTGAACCGTCCACGTACAACGAGTATCATAAGTTGATTGAACGACTTGAACGTGTTGGTCCAAAGCAGCCCAAAGTCCGCGTGGAGCTCCATCGAAAACTCCAAAATATGTGCCACGATGACAACGACTTGCTAGAGCTTAACAACGAGGTTGCAAAAGCACACAACGAGGGTCTGGCTGGGATGCATGCACGTTACTTGCTTCCAGTATTTGAGACCATGGAAGATGAGGAAGGAAATCAATTGCACGCACAGGATGAGACGAAGGAAAGAGTAGCGGAACCGGGTCAGATCCATCGCGTGGATGGACATATCACCCTACCTACAAGCGATCAACTGTCTCACGCTTCCGAGAATCGACAAGATGTTCGAAAAGAGAATGATGCTCTCAGGAACCTAGCTGAGCAGCCACATATCGTTAGATCGGAATCAAACATAATGCAGCTTGCCATGCGCAATGAAGACGTCAGGTCCAATGGAGAGGATGTTGAAAGGCTGGACGCGCCCATCGATGACGAGACGCAGATGAGACTAGATTCAATCAGCCTTATTCGCACGGCCACCGACAAGCCTCCATCTGAAGGGTCTATTACGACGCCCCGTAATGAAAGCCCTTCTGGGAACAAATGTGGGACTATGGCGATGACAAATCGAGAGTCAGGTTCTTTCGTTGAACTGGGATCAAGGGGGCGACAGACCTCTATGGTAGCACCGAGAAGGATACTGAGGGCGTTGTCGTCAGAGCGCCTGCCAAAGACCCAGTCAGCTGCCTCGTACCTCGCCTGGCTTGATCAGCGGGGGACGCGTTGGCCAGAGACTCCTCCTTTTAGCGCAGAGTGCGTCGCTATTAGTGACAGAATCAAAAGACCAGCAACAAAGGTAATTGATGAGGTACAACTTCACTGGCTACTAGAGACTGATGGTAAGCGTGGAGATTGGCACAAGGCGCATAGGTTGGAGATATTAGGTGATGATCCACGCTTTCACAATGAGGCGGGAAATCCACAGAACGCATGGCTGAACAAAACTGATTCCGTTTTTTGAGATCAAACAAAGCATACTTAGGTACTTAGTGCTAAGCGATGTGGTACATAATGATAAGAAGTAATGGGCCGCCAAGACTCGTTAATGATTGCGCCATGACACCACGTATTAATTCGACCTCACACACATGAAGCCAATGCGCCTGGTGTATGTTACTTATATTGAGCCCTAATTATCTAAGCAGATAGACTCTGCACGAAAACCTCCGGGGCTTTGTCTTAAATCTACCTTTCTTATCGGTCACACAGACAGACTCGAAACTCTCGCCATGAAACAGCGCTTCAAGGAAGAACCATAGCCCATCAATGTAAGCTCTCAGCTTAGACGCTAATTCAAACGTGAAGTCTAAGCTGGGTGGCTTACGTTAGACTATACGGCCTCAAGGATTACGGCTTCGAGGATGGCAGCTTCTATTTCGTCACATTCTGTTCACCGGTCGATTCATATGCCTTCCTGAAGAGGTCACCGTCATCATCAGATTCAGATGGTAAATATACATCCTTCGCTTCAGCTTGCTCGTCCAGTGTATGACTATCAGCGCCATACGGTTCTTGAGACCCCTCGAAGATTGGGAAAGCAAGCGAACGCACTTCATAAACACTGCTCAGATGAGCATCTTTGTCAATGAATCCTTCACTGGGTTTGGGATTGAAAGCAATCACATCAGCGGACGGTTCAATATAAGTCCTCACGGCTGGATTACGTCCTAATCCCACAGGCAGCCGTCTGTTTCTTGGTGTCCAGAGATGTAAATCATTCGGTCCCACTAGACCTGCGGGTCCGTCATTACCAAGTGCGTCTTTGTTTCCCTGGCGATACGCATCTCCTCCGACACCTCGCATGTCGTAGGTGTCAAGAACCAGGTGTAGCCACTTGTGGTATTGCTTGTCGCTTTCGGCATCCAGAATATAAGGTCTTTGGCGTTGGAGCCGTTCGGCGTCAGCCCTTTCTTTTTTGTCTGGGTCAAGAACACGGAGGCGATCCCATCTGTTGTTAGCGTTCTGGTAATACAAGAAATCTTCCAGCCGTGCCTGGGCCGCCATCTCAGCTTCACGCATTGAAACCCTCTCCTTGCGACTGCCATCGGTTTTGCGCCATTGAATGTCTTTCGCGATGTTTTGCTTTTCCTTTTCAAATAGCGCTTTGGCGTCCTTCGCCCCTTTGCTCCTACCGGGCGGCAGTCCAGCCGCTTTCTCTTCTTCAAGTCTAGCTCTATAAGCTCTTTCAGCAGTGTCCCTATTCCTTAGATTCTCGTACATTGCGAGAACCCTTCTTTCGACTTCTTCATTCATGCGGGTCTGGGGTTGCAATTTTCGTAGATCCTCCTTGAGCGTGGCCTCTGTGGCGTAAGTTTTTATACTGTTGACATGTCCTTCAATGACAAGCTCGTGGATGAATGGTGGTGGTGGGTACTGTCGTGAAGCTGCTCCAGCTCCAGTAGAGCCAGTATTGGGGGGCGGGCCTGGAAGTGGAGTAATCGCTGTTGCAGAGGGCTCATTGCCATTTCCGACATCTTCTGTTGATGTGGCTTTCCCTTGCCCAGCCTTACTTCCTTTCTCACGCTTTGGCGGCATGAGGTATGTGTGATTGGAAGAGTCGACCTGAGCAGCACGGGCATCAAATAATGGAATCTTCGTCCGTAGGCAGCATTCACAATCCGCGACTTGGCTTTACAATGTGTAAGAGCTGGAATTTGATCCGGTGTGAGAAGAATGTATAAGTTGGGTGTCCAGTCAGACTAGGTACCTCTACGAACAAAGACGCGACTCGCCTCCCCAATTTAACTGAACCTGGCCGAAAGGGAACAAAGCCCACGACTCTGCAACTCCGAAAACACTCAGCCGTCTCCGGCCCAACTCAATCAACAAAGAAGCCATCTCACCTTGACCTCAAAGTCATTCACCTATCACGCTCATCCTGCTCCTATACTCTATAAGGAGATCCGTGCGATCTTCTAAGAGCCCTTTACGCCAGGAACCCCTTGGCTTAAGCTCGGGCGCCTCATATGTCTCACCTCTATCCACGGCTTCCTTCTTACGACGTTCCAATAAACGGTCTTGACGGGCGCCCTGCTCACGCCAGTTCAATACACACAATTTATTTACGCCCGGCGGCCGAGCCGAAAGGGCTACTAACGCTAATCTAACTTTACACTTCTTATGCTACGTCTCGGCCTCCTTAGCCCATATATCTTCTTTGGCTCGCTTCTTCTTGTAGCTTATCATCCAAGTCAGAACCCTTTCTCTATATCTAGAACGCTTCTTCTCTATTTAATGCACCTCGTCAGACGCTCGTGGGTTAGTATTGCCGGCGGCAGGCTGGCTTAGAGTCGGCTTCTCCAAGAGATTCTCCAAGTGTTCAGCGTCCTATCTTCGGCGGCTGAAGCGTTGTCTGCTGTCTATTGCACGAGGCTGTAGACAAGTTTATGTTAGTATTTGAGGTTTACCTAGTTACTCGTTAG
>MU006365.1:0-39024 GCA_010093695.1 Plenodomus tracheiphilus IPT5
GCTGCTGGATAATCTTAGTTAACGTAACGAGCAGATCTTTGTTGGTGGCTGTGCTCTTCCTAGTTCGCAGGCCGGGATGGCTGCTCTCGACCTGGATGGTGTCGGAGTCGTCGGCTGATAGGTCTGGCTGTACTAGTAGCCTGCGGTAGTGTTCGTTTTGCTTAGCGGTGTTTCTTGCGCGTCTCTTCAGTGGTGCTGGTAGCTCGGTTGGCAAGGATGTCGCGTCGCGGTCGCGGTCGCGGTCGGGTTCAGGGGTCGAGATTGCCATCTCTCTCACACGCCCAGATCGCAAACTCATTCCCATGCGCCACAGCGCACGTGTAAATGCCAGCATTCGATACAGTAAGATCGCTACGTGTACAGTGCTCTCCCTAAATGAATACAGTACTTTCTCTGTAAGTCCTCCCTAACTATTACACTGGATGTCAAAGGGCGTGCTTGGCACATCTGTATCAGGAATGGTGTCACTTTCAGAAATCACAGTGTAGTTTGTAGTTACTACCACTAGGCTATGCAACCAGGAGTGCCGTGTTGCTCAGCTCTAGACCGAACCAAGACGCACTTCCAAACGCCACTGATGTAGAGTGGCGACTAATAGTCAGGCACATATGCGTGAGGCATCGAATCTGCCCCACACTCCTCTGGTGGCTGATAAGGTCACCCCAATCGGCCCTGCAAAGCGGTTCTTTCCAATAAAGGATCGCCACTCTGGATCTACAATGAGAGATCGATCTGGATGAGGACTTCGTGGGTTGAATTACACGGCTGAGATTTTTCGGACGCCCGTAGCCAGAGGTCTCGGGTTCAGAATCACGCTAGCAATGCACAGGCCCTTCCTTCACGTCCGGAGACTGTTACATATGCAAGTGTGGGGCGACTGCCTCCCTGCGCTTTGCCATCCACTGTCCAGTCATCCTCGATGGGGTGTCATGACTGCTCGACCAGGATCCCCGGTGCATCCCAATTCAAACGACGCATTACTCACTACGTTGAACAGATGCTCTTCACGATGTTGCGCCGGTCCCAGCAGATCTGATCCATCTTCCACAAACATGCCCAGCCTTGGTGATGTCACAACCTTACGCCGCTGCCGGACTTCATACCACGCTGTCCCACAGAGCCTCTGATGCTCCTCAATGGGAGACTTGAGTTAATTCCATAATTACCTCACCAATCGATGAACTATATTAATGGCAGATCTTTCATCCTCTTAATTGTTAAGAAGGATCATATAATTGTTGCGGGCATGGCATTGATATCTCTTCGAACTATCTTACTCGGTAACACCGGCAGGCTCAGCAATCCAGTAGCAGTCAGAGGGATGATGGCACTTCGCATTCGCAAATTTAATACAAACCTAAGATGGGAAGCATGCACGTAGTTCTGTGACATCATGAAAGATGTATATTGCTATGAAGTTTCTCCAGTCGCTCCAGTTTATTTAAGCGTTGGTCGACGAGTCGCTGGCGGAGGCCGAATTGTTCACCTCGATCTGCGGACAGTCTAAACCCCACATGTATGCATGGACCAGCTCCCACTTTTAGCCTGGCTTACACCATCAAATGCGTGCGATCGACGTTTTCGATCGATATGGCGACGGCCTAGACCTCCTGCGCCTGCGGCCTGCGCGTCTCCCCCCTGCGTGTGGGCGTGTCTTTGTCTGTGGGGCGTGCGATGAAGCGTGCTATGGAGCGTGTCACTCGACGCGTACATGCATAAGTTACACATATATGCAATACACAGCTGATGTGGACAATGCGCCGAAAAGCGCATGGGCGCAAGTGAAAACATGTATACTGCTAGAAGACGCACCCCTCACATGCAAGTCAAAGACAACTCGAAGAATTGAGCCCTCAAGTACACCATGAAGCGAGCAAGAGAGCGTCGTTCCAATTTTGCTTCCAACGACTGTCGTTCTCGCAAAGTGAAGTGTCGTAACGATGGAGAGAATACTTGTCAAAGATGCAGCAATAGAGGGCTGCAATGTGTATATTCCGAAGTAAGAAATCCATATTTCTGATACACTGAGCTGAAATATCACTGAAGATGCATCCTCCAGTCAAGAAAGGCAAACCAACTGAGCAAAGCAATCGAAGCGAGAAGAAGGCGCGAAAGGTCGTTGACTTTTCGCTTCTTTCTTCAGAGGTCTGGGCAGAACTAGTAGGTCCGGTCTATACTTTATATCGCTTGTATTAACCCAGTATAGTTCCGTATCTACACAGCATATATAGCGCCTCTCCTCCCTTGCTTCCAAGAAAGGACGTTCCTAAGCGATACGAAAGATCTGGTCACCGTGTCGAAATTAGATCCCGAACGACAACTTCTGCTCCTAGCATTCCTCACTCTGACCGCTCCGTTCCACCCGTTACTCGTCAAGGAACATGGCAAGGACACGGCACATTACTATGCAGAAGCCACCCGCAGGCAGATGGAAGAGTGCAATCTACTCGAAAATCCGGACATTAGAACGTTCCAAGCAATGCTTATGCTAGGCTATCATGACTACACCGCTGGATACCCCATGAAAGGCTGGCTCAGGATCAGTCATGCCATAATTTCCGCGCAGAGTATGGGATGGTACAGCAATGATGCTTCCCAGCGCTCACGATCGGACGAGCATTGCCCTATCCAGAGGGAAACTCGGTGTCTTACCCTCTGCGCTGGCTGGCTCTTGGATCATATTCTCAATTGTCAAACAGTCCGACCTTTACTGAGTGTGAATCAGAAGTTACCGCTTCCTTACAGTGAACTTGACTATAACATCGGACGTACACAGATAGGAATTTCTTGCGAAGCAACTAACGCATACAAGAAGACTTCGGTGGGATTCATTCTGCAATCGAGGCCGGAGGTTGGAGAGTTGACATGGTACCTTAGGGTCGTTGCTATGTTCAGCGAGATTGTTACGTGGACACATACGAGGGAAAGCTGGTATAGTATTTGTTTAACCTTATAACTTAGTAACTTATGTCTGGCTGACGGTGGATAGGCAAGCCAGCACCGCATTACAGACTCATCCAGAGGGCATGAGAGATCTTCTTCACGCCAAGTTAGAAGGACTTAGGACTGCACTTCCGATGGCCCTCCAATTGAGAGCTGATAAGAATGTAGATGATACGTTTAACATATACGTATCTATACACGCGTTATTGACAACGTGTCATATAACACTTCATCTAGCTGGTCGGTCTTGCTTACCATGGGTTGGAGTTCATGATTTGGATCATATGGATCCCTACCGACCTGAGAGTCTGGGATACACGACCATGGAAGAAGCTGGGTCCTGCTGGCAGACATGTGTGGGATTCGTTGGTTTGCTCGAATGCGGACGATCCGATCCACGTATTAAGAAATTTCTGGATACGTTTCTTGCAGGCAGAGCATGCTTTGCCGTGGCCATATGTAGTGAGTATTCAGCGCTTTCACATCAAACATACAGACATCTTGGCTAACAAGCACAGCGATCTATTTGCGGCAAAATCCTGGCGCTACGCCCAATTGCCCAGCTTCAGTACAATCAAACGCATACGATACTGCCATGTGGCAGCTTAAGAAGCTGAAGGACCGCATCCCTCTTGTCGATCCTTGGATGAGATATTTGGAGCGGAGCCAGAAGGATCATTTCTAGTGTGGAGTAAACCGTAAGCCAGATGTGTCCGTAGAGCTGAGCTACAAATCTCCACGGCTGAAGTTTTCCAAGGACTCTGGGGGGGTGCCAAAAATTATAGAGCAAGCCGCATCTCTCAACACACTCATCCAGACGGTGCTGTTCAACGTTTGCCCCATCTTCCTTGACGTCGCCGTCTCTGTGCATTACGTCACACACCTGACTCTCACCGCGCAGCAACTCACTCGGTCACAGTCCTGCCATGTCCGTGAAGTCCGTCACACCACCCGCCCCACCGCCTTCACCAGCCGATCATGAAGACGCAGCTCAAGAACAGAACGCAGGTAAAGCATGACCCAGACTTGCAAATCGACCGCTAATAGGCGACGATAAGTCAAATGCAACATGCGGATCGATCACGGCTCAGGCGCTCAGACACATGGGTACCCCTGAGAACATAAGGAGGGGAAATCAAAGTTTGTAGCAATCAAAATGCAACTAGCAGAGGCAGCCAAGCACCATGGCGAGTTAATCGAATTAGCAGAACGCCATGTAAGAGAATAGCGCTGTGGAACACATGCTTAGTGAGAGGAGGCGTATTCATATTGGCTCATTGCGAGCATAGCGAAGATCGCCGACGTCAATGTGCATAATCAAGAGATCGTATCCGAAGGTGGTCATATTTGGTTCGACCAGTGCATGCTCTTTTCATCTGTTGCAGCTCAGAGATTAATTACCGCTTTTCATATCCATCATGCACAAAAATACGATCTAGACTAGCGTCAAGCGCTACTACATCGTGTACAGTATCGAAGTGATAGATATTCGCTATTCTATATTGCCCTTAGCCAACTCACTGTCAGCGCGCTTTTGTAACTCTTCTCTCAAGCGGTTTAAAGGACAGGTGAGGTTCACGCAGGGGAGCCTGAAGCCAACACCAGCCGAACTGCCACTTGAGAAATATGCATGAGATAACGACAAAGTTAGCGGGAGTAGAGCTGCCATATTTGAGGTAATTGTAGTGTTAAAAGAAAGGAGATGGAAGAGGCGGTGGGTAAGGTCGCCGAACATCTGCATTCGGGATGTATTCAGATAATATCAGGCTAGAATTTCACCTACAAGATGCTAACCGTGCAAGTCAGAAGAATGCCAGCGGTGACTGGAGAGTTAGGGATTCAGAGAGACCTGCTGCAACCCATACTGGCCGTAATGTCTTGGTGTACACGCGGACGGCAAATCATAAACCTCTCATGAAGCTACTCTCCTGTCCTACCATAAGCTCTGCTTTTGTTGACGTCATCGATTGTGATCGCGCCGGCCGGCTAATTTCTGCGTAACCCCAATCCTACTGCAAATTGATATGGCGCGGTTGAGCAACGTTTAATTCACGGTCGAGCACAGCATATCCGTTCCGGAACAGACTAGCACTCTCTCGCTGCACGGGAACCGTCCAAGCGCAAACCACAAGGGTAAACGTCAGCAAGCGGCTGAACGTGAGATGAGCTCAGCCGTACTCAGTGTGCCGCGCCTAACTTTGTTGGGGCCGTTTTGTAGTCGACGGCGGCCGGATGCACGGGCTTGAAGTTGAGACTTGGCGTCACAGCCGATGCGATAGCGCTACAGTGATTTGGCTGGGCAGGTAGCTTGATCCTTGGACTCGTGTGGTGGCCCGGACGCCGCACTACTGCCGCTTCGTTTTTCGGTAATGTGTTTGGAGCCCCAGCTGTACGCTACGGGAAAGTGCCGGACAGGTACTTTTGCGCACCCGCAGCGCTGGACAGCAGCCGACAAGACATCCTGCAGTCGATCGCACGGTGGTGCATCATGCTCTGGGGCAACATGCGAAACTCCGGTTCTCGAACGAACGCGGTGTCGGGGAGCAGCTGGCTCGTACTCGCCACGGTGCTGCGCTCGAGCCATCACACGAGTCCAAGGATTGAATTCGCCAAAGCAAAATGTGGACAAGGCTCAAGCGGGATCGCAGAGCTCAGGTCACACGATAACAAGGGTGCAGCGACAAGGTCAGCCATGCGCGAAGTTGATAGGCTAGCGGCGCGCTATGACCAAGAGGCGTGCAACGTCAGAGGCATGCGGGGTCTGAACAAGCCATGGATAGTCAAAGACGCTTAACCCGGTCGGCAACATGGCGCTACCAGATAAGGCATCCGCGGAAGAGGCTCGTCGTGAAGCAGGGTTCTCCGTAGTGCAATGGGGCCGATATATCGTAAAGCTGTCTTTCTTGCTTCCTCGCCTTTGCTGATTTTTGATCATGAACAGAACATTACAGCCGAAGAAGCAGCAAAACTTCGGGGAAGCGACCCCAATATCACATGGAAGGATGTCGGTAAGGACTGGAGGAAGCAGATCCTCGAGAATGTCAACACGCAGCTTGGGAAGGAGAAGATCCCTCCAGTAAGCCCGGATCTTTTGAAGTGGCGCATGAGGAAAGCGTTAGACAACCGGAAATACGAGGGCACGTACAGCCATCCCCCCTTGAATGAATGGCATTAACGGGTTTTCAGCTAAGAAGTCTGCGGGAAAGAGTGCGCCGTCAAGCGCCGCTACTCGACCGCCCGAGGAAACTAGGTCTTACGACCCAGTGCGAGATGTATGATGGCAAGTTGCCACTGCAGAGCAAAACAACTTGCTCTCGAATGTGTGAGACTATGCGGCCCCACCTGGGAGGCTAGGCGGTGAGCGCCCAGGCTATGCAGACATTCTTTCAAATACAAGCGTCTTTACCACGAACAGAACGTGACTCTCCATTGCCGTCTTTATCACACTGCACCCACGTCAAAAGGGCAGGTTTACTTTGTTGAGTACCGCCAAGATCATGCCACACCCAGCAGTGGCTTCATAGCACCCTTGGCCACTGCCGTGCCAAAGGTTCTCGTTCATAATTGCTATCATAATGGCAGACGGTCAGTCCAACACATGCTGAAGCGCTACTCCCTCTATACCACTGCTCCATCACCAGCCGTCGTTAACCGCATAAGAGATAGAGAATCAGTTGCGACGGCAGGAGTTGGGGTGTGTCAAAAGAAAGTCTCGGTGCGGGCTGTTACACAATATCCGCTGGAGCCCGTGGCTGGTTCGCTTCGATGCATTACGTACCCAATGCAATTTCCGTCGCTGATCCCCACAAGATAACAGCTCGACCCAATCACGCGTGTCCGCCCATATGTTAGCAGGCTGCAGAGGCAGCTGAGGTTGTCCATCCCCCCGATACTCATCCATCGAACGTGTGCGCCAAACTGCACTATATCCATTCCTAGGATCGAAAACTTAGGCGTACCCAAGTAACGGCATGCCCGCATCGCACCGCACCCTCCCGCACGGAGAGATCATGGCTAGCTCACGCCCCCAGCATCCGCGTTTGGCGCATCAAGCTATGAAAGTTGCCGGTTCCCTACCCCAGATTGCCGCAAGACACGTCCACGTTATACGACTGGTCTTGGTCTACCCGCGTCGGTATGACTACCACTATCAAGTCTGAACAATCTGCTTCCATAGAGCATGGCGGCCACCATCACCACTAGGCAATCAACCATGAGCATCGCCCCAACAGCAGCATACCAAATGGATACAACCACGCCATCAGTCCTGGGGCACATCCCAATGGACCGCCATATCATCCCCAGCCGCCACCACCTGCCCAGCAGTACGCCCCTCCTGCCACCTTCTACACGCAGACCCTGTACATGAACGACTATGGCAACTGCACAGCAGGTAAGGCGAAATCAGGTGCGCGCCTCCCAGGCCTGTAACCATTGCCGTTCGCGAAAACAGAAATGTGAAGAGGCTCGGCCGTGCCAACTTTGGAGAGAGAACAACTTCGACTGCCAGTACAAGGACGTCCCGCCACCCAAGTGCGTTGCCTCTTTCCTCCCTTTGCTTCATTGCTGACCCTTCCTAGGCAAGACAGAAGCATGATGCAGCTTCAAGAAAGTGTGAACATGTCACGGTTTAGAGTCTTCCTTGTTGTACGACGTATCACGGTTTCATTTCTTCACAGCTGTACTACATACCTCACCTCACCGCTCTGTATCGCCAAACACTATATATACAGTCCATAGCTATAGCTAATACAACTCAGTTCAATCCTTCAATTCCCCTGCGCACTGCCTGCACCCACTGCAACAGAACAGCATCTCTAAGGTTTTGTCGCAGTTTGTGGATCAGTTCAACGGCTGGAAATCAAGTGTTGAGAGTAGGCTTCCACAATCGTGGAACCACGAGATGTCGAATCACGTTTCGCCTGAAGCCTCTTTTTCCGCACCCCCAAGAGAGCATGGCACATCCCGATGGCCTACTCCTATACAGGGAATAGGACACATGGGTCGTGTCAACCACAACCTGAAAATGGAATCGCCCGTCGCTCCCCACTCGAACATGATGTCGCCACTAGGTGCGCAAGCATCAGCTTCTATCAAGCAAGAGTTGCAATTCGCTCCGCCTCCTCAACAACTGGCAACACCTGCCGAGATGTAAGGACCGACCGCAGCCATGCTACTGAAACGAGTCCCAAGGAACAAACTGGCCTGCAAGGTGATCACACTACACCAGCGCACAAGTTGCTGGACGAGTGGCAACAAACGAGCATCTTTTATCAAGGCATGCCGTATCTGAGAAGAATGATAGACAACGGCCGTGAAGTTTCAGGCTACCCAATGCAGCATGAGCAGGATCGCGGACTGTTGCGTGTCTGGGGTATTGGTGAGGGCTAAGACCTAACCTACGTAGCGCAAGGACTTGGAAGCCCGGAAAGCAGCAACGATTCGGAAGCCTCTTCACCAGCGCCTGGCAAAGAAGGACTTTGGGGTTACCCATTTTCCGGAGCCGAGAATGGAACACGAACACCGGGCAGCATACCTCGAGAATATTTCCCGCACCAGCAGCAGCAGCGGCAGGAGAACGGGCTTGGTGCAGACGATCGGCCCGACTTTCGATGCCATGTCATGTTTGACTTGCTCAGGTCCTACATGGAGACCATGCATATTTTCCATCCTTCCATGAACGAGCATAAACTGAAGCGTATGTTCAAGGACTTGAGTGATCGATACAGTCCTGACGCGAAGCCTCTGAACGCCCACTCCCATGCTCCCGTTCATGGAGTGAAGCGAAAGCGCTCGGCCAGCAACCTCCATGGACTCCCGTCAGGTCGTACTGACATTGAACGTTCATTGCGCAACGCGAATATATTGCTCGTTCTTGCCCTCGGTAAAGTCTGCTCGCATACAGAGCCACTGCCTGCGCCACAAAATGGTCGACATCCTCACGTCCACAGTGAATGGGGATACATTCGGAATTCTCCTCACCCAAACGGGAGTTTCAGCAGCGTTAAGCAGCGAGAATCCCGAAGAGATACGCACGAGGAACATCGATCCACTGCCTGGTATGGCCTACTAGGCTTACGCCACCGATATTCTCGGAAACCAACAGGGAGGCAATACCGTTGAGCATGCGCAGGCTATGCTGTTGGCTGCGCTGTTTCTCAGTCAGATGACGTCTCTCATCCCGTCACAGGTGAGTGGCGTCATCAGCGCTGCTAAGCTGCAGTGCAGCGCATCCAATAGAAAATGTACCGCACTATGCGAAATATTTCACATCAATGACTGGATAGTGGCGGCACGGAGATCAAGGGCAGGACGATATCATGGGCGTTTCTGCATGCAGTATTAGCAGCGTGAAGAACCACTTGACGGCTACCCGCACTATTCTGCTAGAAAGCTCCTTGACTACGGATCCCTTCATGAGTGCGAGGTTAAGCAGAGATTGTGAGTGGAAGGGTGAGGGAGATCCCGAGCGTACAAACGCCATAGGCGACATTCGGAATGGAGAGCCCCTCCCAACCTCCCGGTTATGGTGCGCTTGCACAGGATAGTGTTCTAGTTGGGCGCTGCAAAAAGAACACAGCTAATACAAGTAGGGTTCTCTATAGAGCCGCAATACAAGCTGTGGTGGTACGGTGGGCTAGTCTTGTAACTCCTGGTGAGAAAGACAGTTGGTGGAGTTGGATGGCATCCGTGGGCTGCTCAATATCAGCACCAATGAATCAGTGTTTTAATAAGTAGAGTAAGAATGTGGAGACGCAGGTACGAGACAAGCTTGGCTACCGTTTGCTCGGATTGCCGTCTGGGGAGAAACTCTTGCTGCAGGTGCGACAATATGAGCTTACCATACAAATGTCACTACCTAGCCCTAGAGGAAGTGTTCAGGATATAAGCTTTCAAAGGTTCCGGTTACATCTGTGCGAGACCATCAGCTCTAGCCACCACGAGATGTCTTTCGCGTAATGTCTGCTCGAATATGACAGGCGATGAGGTCTGGATGAAGTGCAAGGCTATGGTACTATTGATACAATTACATGTTTCCCAAGTAATATCGATTGGTAGAAGATATAGTTGAGTTAAAAGGCCTCAAGACGAGCATCCACGAGTACTTCAAAGCCCTATACCCTTGTCCCATATGACTACTATGTAACATACAGCGACGTCCTCTCTCCCGTTGAACACACTCAATATTGTCATAGTACCAAAGATTTTGTAGTACAGCAGGACCCATTACTACCGATCACTGGAGCAAAGTAAGACCAAGGCTGTCAAAGTGCTGAAAAATAGAACGCCGTTGTTCGATGCCGACCGTAGACGCCGCTGCATTGAAGAATGCGGAAAACGACCGTACGTTACCATCCGGAGCGGTGGTATTCTGAGGCGTCTCGACCATAGAAGAACCTGTTGTACGAGCTGTGGGGCTTTTTGTCGTCCCGGAAAGTGATGGATCTGATTTGCTTGTTGGTGTTGAGGCCCTTGACATCGCCGGTGGTCTTTGCCCGGCGTAGTGCTGGTAGGTTGATTGCGCTCTGTTGGCGCTTGCTACCGCGTTGGTGATGGCGTTCTTTTGCTGCCTCTCCCACAGCAGGTTCTGCCTCAAACTTCCAGTCAGCTCGCTGGTAAGCATGTTGCGTCTTGTGGTCTTGGGGGACATGCGGGTGGGTGGACGTTGGAGGTAGTCATGATGATGGGCTTTGGGCGGGAGGCTTGCTCGAGCATCATCAAACCACTATCCTCGTGAGGAGAACTGCCGGCGGAAGAGGCGTTGGAAGTATAGGTGCGTGAACTTCGAATAGACGATCGCGATGCGCGGTCACCTTGGTGGAGGGCATTTGTGAGTAGAGAGCGGCGAGAGGTGAGGTTGGCCTGTGAGTCGACACGCGGGAACTGAGAACGGTGCTCAGCAACACTGGGAGGACCGCTCTCCTCGTTGTCGTCGTCTTCCCACTCCTCATCGGAGTCTTCCTCTTCGAAAGCGCTCTCGTCGTCATCATCGTCTTCGCTTCGCTCTCTATGGCAGCCCCACTGCTCTTGGAGACGTCATGGAAAGTGCGGGTGCTAACTTCGTTCTTGAATGAGGTAGTCTTTCGCATGGGAGCAGCGTTGCACAGTTGTTGTGAGAGAGAGCTGCGTTATCGCAAGTAGGCCTCGAATGAGCTGCCGTTCTCCTCTTCTAAGGATACACCAAGAGTGAACATAGGCTGATCCTTGCTGGCGTCGGCCTTGGCGGGAAGTGGCCGTACTGAGGTGGAGATGTGGCCGGGCTTGAAACCGCGGACGACGTTGTGCCTACTCACGTTGGTGGATGTGCTGGCTTCTGAGCCGACTGCAGGGCTCATAATGTCGCAGTCTACTGAGGTGGCTATAGAGGTGGAGGTTTTGGGCTTCTGCTCGACTGCAGGTGGGGCGACCTGTGCTGAGAGGGCGCTAGCGGCTCAAGAGACTTCTTCTCCTGTGTTCGGCTGGCCGTGGAGTGTAAGTATGTGACGGTGATGCTGGGAGTCTATCGTGGAAGACCAGCCAGGCAAGGAGCTAGAGGGGACACTACAGAAGGTAGAAAGCGAAAGGAAATACGGTAAAGACTGGTTATAGATGAATACGACAGTTTTGGCCGTTCTCAGATCGGCTCCGAGAGGAAGGTCATCTAACAGACATGGTCTCAGAGAACATGCCGGGGAAATAATCCCGATGACGGTATATGGGGAAGTAGATGCGGGATACCAAGAGAAGACAGTGTATGCACGGATGGCACTTCTAGGGAAGGTAATAGCCACCCAAGTCGACATGGAAGGCGCGCTTTTGGCACCCACCTCTCCCGGACCCCTGGTCTTTGGCTCTTGCAACTCCGGATCTTACAACTCCGGATCTTATACAGAGAGCCAGGTTGGAGAACGCATCTAACATCTGTGGGAGCGTTCGGAAAGCGTTCAAACCTCCTACTACGCACAATCACCGAGTGGTGATTCGTGTCTTGCGTGACGAGACAAGCCAACTACATGCACTCTCGGTGCAGCCTCCACAACGAAACAGCAGCAAAAGAGGGATGCGCCAGAAAGTCATTCCCGCCGTCTCTCACGCTCCATCTTCTGGGATCGATGTATGTTGGGTGAGATGGTTGCCCACTGTATGGTTTGTCGTTGGGTGCACCTTGCAGATGGCGTACAGCGGAGTGGGGGTAGGTGCAGTAGCTCCAAACTTACATACAAGGGGGTAACATGAACGGGCTGCCCCCCCCCCCTGTCCACGCTACTCACTTGGCACTCACCAATCTGGTTTTGCATTGGATTGTTCCATCACCACCACCACCATGCCGTCCCTCCACAGAGTCCGAGCCCGTGATGGCCAGAGGAGCCCTGAGAAATCTGGCCGGCTCTCTTACCGTCAAAGGATTGAGATCCTGACACTAAGGAACTACGCTGGGTGGTCACATACCCAGATCAGTACCACTCTCAGCATCCCACGCTCAACTGTTAGGCTCACTATCAGTACACCTGAGACACCACAGAAGCCTCAAGGTAGGCCACCTATACTTGACACGCCTAAACGTCAGCGCCTAGTCACCCGAGCCACTATTGACGCCTACCACAGGCGGCTGCCTCTGCTCCAAGTAGCTGCGATAGAAGGGATAGCTGCATGTAGACGTACACTGGTTAAGGCATTTGAGAAGGAGCAGTATCACTGGCGTGTGGCTACAGAGAAGCCTCTTCTCACACCTAAGCACATACAGGACAGGCTAGCATGGGCTAAGCTTCACGTAAGCTGGAATGAATGGCAGTGGTCACGAGTGATCTGGACAGACGAGTGCTCTATTGCTACTCACCACGGCCAGGTCTATGTTACAAGGCAGGCAGAGGAGAAGTACCTCTCTGCCTGCTGTGTGCCTAAGTTTAGAGGCTACTCAGCTTATATGTTCTGGGGCTGTACTACAAGCAAGGCAAAGGGGCCACTTATTGTATTTGAGAAGAGCTGGGGCAGTATTACAGGAGCAGTCTATCGTGAGCATATAGTGCCAGCTATACACCAGTTTAAGAGAGGTGTAGACCTCCCAATCCTGATGGAAGATGGAGCTTCTATCCACACGGCTAGAGCTACCCAGGCGCTCTATAGCAGGCTGGGTATACTACAGATGGTGTGGCCAGCTAATTCACCTGATCTGAACCCTATTGAGAACCTCTGGCGGCTCCTTAAGCATCGTATAAGCCGACGCTACCCAGGTACAGCAGAGGAAGTGAGGCGGTACGCTGAGGAGGAGTGGGATAAGATAGAGCTCTCAGACTTCTCAAAATATGTGAGCAACATGAAGGAGCGTTGCCAGGCAGTGATTGATGCTGAGGGAGGGCACACAAAGTGGTAGAATTAATACAATCCAATCCAAAACCAGATTGATGAGTGCCAAGTGAGTAGCGTGGACAGGAGGGGCGGGGGGGGGGGGGGGGGGGGCAGCCCGTTCATGTTACCCCCTTGTAGAAATTGGCGTATAATTGAGGGAGCGGTCAGGCGCGACACGGGATGAGACGCAGAGCCGGGCGTATTTGGTCTGCCGCCTCGGCATCGGCCGCCCAGACTGTTAGTCACGACCTACGCTTCCGATCGCTGCAGGATGCCTTCTGTCTAGTTACGTAGCGTTTCTATTATAATGTAAGTGCAGCTTCCTTGCGCCATCCGTTCATGCAAGCTATACTAGTCAGCAGGTGGCTGTCGTTCACTAGCGTTACTCCGTGAACATGCGCAGGTCACCGTTCAATGCATCGTCCGTCGTAACAGCATCACCTCAAGCAGCAAGCCCTGGACAGCTGTCGTTCTGCAAAGGCTATCGAGATCCGGTGGTGACGATAGTACACGAACGCGTGGGAACGTCACTATATCGTAGCTGCAAGGGTCGAGGGTCATCGTGCACCGTGCATTGTCCCGGCCAGTTCGGCATTGTGTGACTCGTGCGCGTAAGCGCCCACGAACCAGCGGCGCGTCTGGACGAACGAGAGGGATACGAGCGGACTGCCTGCCAACCAAGCGACGGCACGGTTAAGCATGTGGAAGCGACGAACAAGCGCGGGAAGCTTTCAAGCCGATACCAACGGCTACTCAGCTCGTTTGCCATTGAACACCATTCTTTGACAAGAAAGCTCACCTAGCCGTTCAGCGGAAGCCGTCCTTTGTACCAGCGACAATTCCATTCTCCTTCGAGAACTTCCAATCTTGGCGCCGATCCGAGATTGGGAGCCCTGCATCATCTCGTGGACTGGCTTGAATCCAGTCCTTCACCTTCATCCTGGATATCAACCTCCTCCTCGAGCCTCGGGCTCCGGGCCCAGGGTCGCTTGCGAGCGAGGAGAGCTCCATACTTAATGCATCTCACTTGATAGGAGCGACAGGAAGAGACACGACCGCACCTTCATCATGCACACAGTCTCCCTTGCAAGTATCGTCGCCTGCCTACGCTTCTGAAGCACCGCTACCCGACGAAAGCCCCGCCAAGAAAAACTCCAAATGGACACCAGAGGAGGACAATCTGACCATCAAGCTGCGAGGCCAGGGAATGAAATGGGATGACATTGCGAAACGAGTACCTGGAAGAAGCTCCATCTCCTGCCGACTGCGGTACCAGAACTACCTCGAGAAGCGAGCCATCTGGGACGAGGAGAAGAAAAACAAACTCGCAAGACTCTATGCGCGGTACGTACCACTCGGCCACTTCAGATGCCTAGACTGCTTCATTTTGATCATCCGTTCCTTCGTTTGATCCCACATCTTTGGCTTCAAACGTACCCCAGCACCATCTGTCGCTCTCGCATGTGACGCGTTTCTGCGCTTGTACTCAAGAACAATACTGACCTTTGCGCTAGTCTCAAAGCCGAAATGTGGCAGAAGGTTGCTACAGAAATGGGCATTCCCTGGGGGTCCGCCGAGTTGATGCACTGGAAGCTTGGAGAGGAGGAGATGAGCGCGCGTGCGAATGCGCCGGCGTTTCAGTTTCACCCATCTGCAACGGGTACAGGCATGAGCTCGCCATCGCAAGTGCTCATTATACCTGTCTCTGCCCCGCATGGCGTCACGCCTGCAAACGCCTCAAAATCGTTGCCAAACCCGTCGCCGATGCCGCCGCCATTGCCTCACCCCACGATACATGGCTACGTTGGTCAGCAGGCCGACAGCGGTTCCAGTGCCGGCGGACGAAAAAAGCGAAAACAACTCATTTAGTCGCAAGCGCGCAGACTCTCGATCTTGGTCGAGCGTTACCCTTAGCTAGGCCAACCTCTGCCATAGATTCAACCACAGTCTGAAGAAGACTTGGTTAGCGGAGCAAGGACAGCACCTGTACCAAGGATGCAGTCGATCATCAAGCGAGAGATGGAGAATCCCAGCTACATGGCCCATCACGATTGGAATACGAGGCACGGAGTCAGGGTATGAGGAGCCCTGACACGATGTCACAGCGCAGCGCGACCGGAAGCATCAAGAGCATGAAGCGCGAACTAGAGGAAGCCGAGCAATCTTTGCGCGAGAGTAGTAGCGTCACCTGCAACATGGGACTAGAACCGACTGGGGTGGCATCGGTGGGCTCTATCATGTCCAGACGGCAGCGCCTACGCTCTGCTGGGATGTGGTGCGATTGAGCTGGGTACCATCTTGCGGGATGCGAGCTAGCAGCGCCTCCGTTGGTGACAATGTGCTGCGCACCTGCAGGTACATACAAGCGGAGACGATCGCCTGCAGCCCGCTTCCACGAGCTTATAACACGTCCGTCCGCTCCTTGAACGGCTGTGACCTCTGGTACCTCCGTCTTGACTGCCTCAAATGCCTCGCCACTGAGGCTGCTTGTCTGCCTGCCTGCCTGCCTGCCTCCCTCCCTGGTGAGTCACTCGTTCTGCACAGCCTGCCCAGCGCACTCGGCTAATGGTGGTTTGCTAGCGGCGGGTCCCGCCCTTCGCGAAGGTCACCGACTCTATACGGTCTCCAACAACGCTTCAACCTTCGCGTTACCTCAACTGACCGCCTTTAAACAGTATCTGCGGATCATCCCGGGAGAGCGATCGTGGACGCGCGACGTAGCCAGCGCTGCCAGCGGCGGCGGTAAACGTGCTCCACCCTGATTGGACTGCCGAGGCTGGCCTAGTGCGGGGCACGAGCTTCCGCGTATGCCTCTCTTCTGCGTGCGCTCTTACGTATGGCCTGACCTGCGTTCGCGATATAGAGAAGCCGGTGACTAGCACTGGCGGCGTTCAGTATGGTGTAGCAAGGCCAGGATGCTGCGCACACTTTCAATAGGCCAGTGTAATAGCCTTTGTCTGCCGCACCCCATAGCCTTGCCCTATTTCGTGGTCCCCGCCGCGCGCGAGATGCGTAGCGGCCCAACGCAAACATCCATTTAATCAACAGAGCGAAGTGGAAATTTGTTTCGTAATTGGTAGTTGGTGGTTGTGGGTCACGAGACCCCACCATCGGAAACTTTGGCGTGGCATCTAGGTCAAATGCCCCGCCATCAGCACCTCTCGTCCTCATCTCTAGTCTTCATCGCAACAGAATTTGCTTATGCACTGAGTAGGTTGCGCCGCGAATAATGTACTCTTCGTCTGTTGCAGGCTAGCTCACCACCTCGCCCGATACCGATTTCAGCCTAGGGTTGTACAGAAAGCGCCACCGAAGAGTCCTCCACACAACGCCTGCACATCAATAGAGAGTTAGTTTCCAGTAAAGCCCCTGCACCGTGTGAATGTGTTATCCGTTACTAGGCTGTGCTTAGACTTCAAAGTCTGACAGCTACTTAAAACCTTAGGCGACGGTCGTCTCCCACTACGATCAGAGATATCTTCGAGAGACTGATCACACTTCTGTACAGCATCCACTTGCAGGGTCGCACTCTGTTACTAAGGCGACTATACTCGCACGCCGAATCTCATTCCCACTTTCTGGTATGGATCACTCACATCGTTGCTATAGACGCTTACTATGGGACAGCATAAATTCCTCTCGAATCAAAACGGTGCAAACAGCGGCTCAAGTTCCAACGCTGGTCATTAAAAGCTTGGAACATGGACTGGATAAAGATCTCGTCCATATGGACAGCTTCATGTAAAGTTCGCATTCAAATCAAAGGCCTAGCTTTCCGCGACTCGAATTCACATCGCATGCCTGAAAATGAAGACATAGATTTGGAAGAAGGGGAAAAAATCGTGGGCCATCGGTTTCAACTTTGTGAGGTGAAAAAGTTGTAAGGAGCGAGCCTGCTCGCTTTTACCTGCTGTGTTAATTGGGAATCGCACTAGTTCATGTAAATCCGGCGCCTTTTCCTGCCGTAGATGGCTTCATCGACAGTTCTTTTGTGTAGTGCTCGTCAGATAGTAAAGTTGGCTGGTTGCAATGTGGTGATTGCTATAATATTTGACTTGCTACCGAGCGTGATTATCACGCCGCTGAATTCCTTGAACCTGAGGCACCATTTTAGTTGGAACAATGCAGTCAAGGTCGCAGTAAGGATCTATCACTCTTCGTCGAAATCGAAGTGTCAAACAACTTGTTCTCGTCGAGATTTCCGGTTTTTCGCTCTTCCACATGTCGGACTGCTTGATCGTCTCTGCCAGCGTCTCGAAGGGTAACTCGCATAACGCCATGTTGATATAGCACATTTTTCCGTCATTCACAGAATTTGCGTCTTCCCCGATGCATTTAATAGCTTCAATTCCCCCCAAACGATACGTGACAATGCTATCGCCCGTGCCGTCGAGTTTCTCCACCCCAATGGGTGCCAAGTCGAACAACTCACAGTTCCGTTCGTCAAGTGTGTAGTTAGGATCTGACCATGGGTTCGAGTCGTCGAGTATACCGGGTGTTTGCGTTATATTATCTTCTCGTACATGATACACGTGTGTAATTGTGTGTCTGTCGAGCGCAGAACCGTCACTCCGCATGAGCTCCTCAGCGGAACCAGTTTGAACAAGATACTCGAAATTGGGGGATACGTCCTCAATCGTTGGAGCTTGAGGGACCGACATCAGCGAATGGACTGTGGAACGCCGCCCTATAGGAGCAGGAGTTTCGACACCAGCAGATTGTTCGGGGCTCGTAGACATGCATGGCTCTTGATTAGGTACGGAAATTGGCGTGGAAATTGCGTCCTTGGCCGACATGGTGCCATTAAACTCAGGTGTGCCTCGTTGTCCAGATGCAAGACAGATTCGCTTGCCCTCGTGGCTTTCTCCGACATTTGGACGCTTGCGTTGAGGAGCTTTTTGTACTACGGACAGATCGCCAACGACATTGACGCGCCCATTGACTGGCCCTTTGCAGGCTGACTGAGGATCCAAGGACTGTGTTGCTCCGCCAAGCTGATCTTCTCTGGTTTTGCTGACGGAGGTATGGTCTTGCTTGATGTGATATTTTGCGGCTCGATCCCGTCTCATAACGAACGTGATCAGTTTTCCATAATCAAGGGGCTGTTTATAAAGCCTATCAATGTTTGGATATTGACTAAACCTCCAAGCAAATTCTTTGTCTCCAAATGCTTCAACGAGTAAAACGATATCCTGATCAGGCCCTGATAGTTGTTCTTTCTGGTTAAGGTTGCTCCACCAGCTCTCATAACCGCTTATTAGATTCATGTCCATTATTTCATCCAACCTAGTTTCGACATCAGGGTCTAATGGTACCTTTTTAGATTGGGGTTTGCAACTGAGAAGGTGCTGCAGACGCTGCTGAAGTTTGTTCTGTGCATAGTTCTGCTTAATATCGTTCGTGGCCTCAGGTACCACAAAGTCAACGAACTCCCCCGGACTTGGAAACACGAATGTGGATGGAAGAGTCATAGCAGCGTTTGCGAGAGCAGAGAGCGTTTGCGAGAGACAGAGGGTGTCTGCGAGAAGAAGGGAGCGTTTGCGAGACGCAGAGGGTGTCTGCGAGACGCAGGGAGTGTCTGTGAGACGCAGGGAGCGTCTGCGAGAGGCAGAGGGTGTCTGCGAGAGAAGGGAGCGTTTGCGAGAGGCAGAAGGTGTCTGCGAGAACAAGGGAGCGCTTGCGAGAGGCAGAGGTTGTCTGCAAGAGGAAGGGAGCGTTTGCGAGAGGCAGAGGGTGTCTGCGAGAGAAGGGAGCGTTTGCGAGAGGCAGAGGGTGTCTGCGAGAGAAGGGAGCGTTTGCGAGAGGCAGAAGGTGTCTGCGAGAACAAGGGAGCGCTTGCGAGAGGCAGAGGTTGTCTGCAAGAGGAAGGGAGCGTTTGCGAGAGGCAGAGGGTGTCTGCGAGAGAAGGGAGCGTCTGCGAGAGGCAGGGGGTGTCTGCGAGAAGCAGGGGGGCCGTCACCATCCGTGCGTCAAACCTTGTAGGCCCGTCGAGCGAAACGGACGTGTGGGCGTTTCGGTCATCTGACATCCCGCTCATGCCGCTAGTGGCCGTGCAGCCCCCACGTACTTGGCTTTCGCTGACAGGCCGTAAGCGAGAACTTTACCTCGACGTCTCATCTGCTTGCAAGAGATGCAGATAGCAGCGCAAATCACCCCCATGAACGCTGCGCCAACATAGTGAGCTCGACGGTCATTCGTACAAAGACTGGACTTATTAAGAGATGCGCAAATCTAAAGCCGATCTGCATAGACCTTGAGTCCACGTAATCAAAACTGCATTATATGACGGAGTCGCAAATGGCCTCTGTATCCCGTGCTGTAAACATTAAGACGTGCACATCTCCAGTGAGGCTGCACGGCACGGAACCGAAACCAGCGGGCGGGGCAAGCACATGCGTTCTCCACATCGTCATTTATCGATTGTCGATTCAGCCACTTCCGAACCAGGGGTTCGGGCTGTGTCTTAGACGGCTGATGCTGCCGAGTAGGGATTAGAGGCTGTTCAACTAGAAGTCGTTCGACTCCCGGTGCCATATTTCCGCTCGAAGCGAGACTATGCAACGGTACTTGTGTGCTTGGAGATGGATGGATGAGCAGCAGGATGCTAGGTCTTCACCCTTCTTCGAATCCTGATGGCAGCACGGTTTTAACGTGAACGTCCCCAGTGCATTGAACGTAACGTTTCGCATCATTCGTTTGGCTTCGTCTTTATATCGTTCTTTCGCTTTACATAATCCAGACATCCAACGCTGCAGCCGTGCAAATGCTGTCCTCTCATCAGTGTCCCTTGGTAATTGTTGCCGTTGGATTGTCCATCATTCTTGTTGCTTGTCTGGCGCTGCATTCATCCCGTCATGCTGAGAGTATGCTTGGTGTCGGTTTAGATGCTAAGGCTCGTAAGTGGGCTTATGTTGGAACTGGTGTAAGCGCGGCTATTCCTATTCTCCTATCGATTGTCGCCTTGGGTCTATCTACAAGGACAGATCTGCAGACGTGGATGGGAGCTGCCGAGAGAAGTGCGTGTGTTTCTCTTGTATTCCCACAGGCAAGCGCTTTCTTTTCTAGTCCTTTGTATGTATACCATGCTAACACTTCGCAGTATGTGTATCTTTGGCTGTTCATACCTAGTGGAGAACCATGGCTACTTTGGGGAGTATGCGTCTGCAGCTTCCTAAATCCATTACTGTCACTTTTGCCTCCAGCTCTTGAGCGTCTGGATTACACATACCATAGGGAATGGTACATTCATTTGCCAGCTCTACTTCTTGGCCTGATCATATGTGTGATCCAGGTACTACTGCTATGGAGCCAAATCTGGTGCAGCTACAAGATCCACGGTCGTATGAATGCTGCCCAACGAAAACTCATCATCTACATTTTTGTAGCCGTTTTGGAAGCCGTGCTTATCCTCATGCTTGTTAGTTTCTTCTTTCGTCACGAACGAGATACAAAGATAGGCCAGTGGTATTTTGCTCCTGCCTTTTAATGGTTTATGTCACTAATTAACAAACAGTGGATCTTGTTAGTGATAACACTTTTAAGTTTCACGTTCTTTCCGTTCATGAAGGTGTATCAAATTTGCTGGGGTATTTTAAACAGATTGCAACCTTCTGTATGTCACTCCTTAATTCTGTGTTGACATGTAGCTAACTAGTCAATACAGCGTGAAAAGGAGTTGAATTGCTCGTCATTGGGTAGCACTAGAGGTTCCAGTACTTGGACCCTCGGTAGGCCTTCTATAAAAGATAAAATAGAGGTATAACAATGGGCGTTTGGCGAAGCGACAACCTCTAAACAGGATGTTTAATGGCAAGGAGGGAGCTAGTGCCGTTGACTCTAGTAAAAGGCACCTTTTGCACTTGTATTTCCACTGCAATTTAAATCGCGATGAAAGAATATATACGTTACCTCTGAATCTCGAGAATGAGTCTCTATGGGTCGCCCGTCAGATAGGGGTCTTGACATGAGTTTGTGTTCATTCAAGGACACATAAGCTTTGTACGGGATCAAGTGTGAGAGTCTGATACCCTATTCTAACAGATGAAATACCCTTCAGCTTCAGCTGTGTTGTTTATTCTTCTTGCAATTGTATTCCGCTTGTGGTCTAACAAGGAGGCACGACATAGGACGGGAGAAGATAACATATGCCATACAACTTAAAAACAGACTTGCTAGGTCGCGCCTTGACACGCGGCAACCACCTTGACATCTTTCCAATAGAGGAAAGTTTGCGAGTGATTGTTGGAGAAAGTAATGAATAAAAGCTCTAGAGACATCGAGAGCCACACTAGATATGCAGCTAGGTGCAGCGGCCGACAGCCTTCGCATGCAACTACTTACACAGATCAGTGGCGGCAAAGCACACGACTGTCAAGGAAATGCGAACAGACGAGGTCAGTTTCCGTCTGTATCAAGCTCTCTCGGTAAAGCGTCAATTGAAGTTAAGTGTTCTGCCATGTACTATGTTCTTACTAAAGTAAGAAAGAGATGACCTTAAAGTCCTTGATAAAGAGTTGTTTAGAACTGTAGGCTTCTAAATGTAGTAATCTAGATGGAAACTTTCTTATTATAACGAAGTCTTCTACTTTATTTTAGTTAGTAGGTCTAGACCATTGCGCGGTTTGCAAAACTCTCATAACGTAAATATTTGTAGTGCTCTCTTGGTCCATCCTGGCACTTTATATTTAAAGGTCTTCGTCCGTCCTAGCACGTCATATGCAAATGTCTCGGTCTATCCTGGCACTTCATATTTAACTAATGCTTTGATATTTTTGCCAATAATGATCTTAAGGATATTAAGCACCTTCGGCTACTCTATGGAACTTAAATCATGCGGATTTATAGCATGTACATTGTGTTTCCAACTATCTATCTGCAAGCTCCACCCCTCCAGCTGGTCTGATCTTGTATTAGATGTGGTATTACTGGAAGTCGTCCAACCGACGAGCTTCCAAAACCCTCCAAGGCAACTGTCCTCGTCTGCTGTTTCTTGTGTACCTGATGCAGCACTCTGGCGCTATGTGCCTCTTAGATCAACACGTGGGATGGACGATATCACGTACTTTCAGCTTGATACACCCAGAACAAAACATCGTGAGCAACGATAGGTACAGGAAGATAATCGATGAAGGGTTCAAGGGCAGTTTGACAATGACTTGTTGAAGTTTAACGTCTCCCAGTAGGGGCACCACAGTCATAAGTATTGGCAATGTTGAACCTTCGTCATAAATCCCAGCCAAACCATACGAGAGTTAGCGGGCAAGCTAGACGCGAAACGCTGGTTGCTGCCGGGAGATGGCTCCAACTCCGTCTTGGCATCACAGGTGAGACGGGGCTCCTGTCCTCATCCACACAGTCAATTTAGGCCAGATCTCGTATGCCTTGCAGCATCAAAAGAATGAATTATGCAACTCGACCCCGTATGCCAACACGGGGCTTGCGGCTGCAGCAACTTCTTGAGCACTAGCGGTCTAGTCAGCCTGGAAGGGCAGCAATCTGTGGGGCAGGCCAGGAGAGACAGACCGTGGCGACAGGAGGCTTGCATCACGTTCATGCGCCATGCAAGGGCTCGATATCGCCTCGAGACCTCTAAGCCTGTTACGTCCTGGCACATCTCCACCATAGCCTGCGTGCTCTGGAAAATGAGCTCAGGCTTACGCAGCGCGGGAACGTCTCCATGTCGACCAACGCCACGCGCTAGCGTGATTGGTTTGTAGGAGCCCTGATCTTGGTCGCTCATATGGTACCAGGCACATATGCATCTTCATCTTTAGGTACATCTCCAAAGATCGACTACGGACGCGGAAAGCAGCACCCCGCGCAGGTGTTTTGCCAATATCACAGTCAAACTTCCTTAGCGCTTAAGAGCCTACCGAGACGCCATCGCAACAGCCTCCCAAGTCCACCACTGCTTCCAAGTGAAGCACTAAAGATATCGCGGAACTGTCGGGGAATCATTGATTGTGTTGACCTACCCGCTGCTCGTTTCGACTGAACGATCCACTTCACTTTGCTGCCGCCCCACGCTGGTTCGTTTGAACCTGGTAAACAACTTCTCAAGGCTATTTAAACATCATCCGAAGGCCATGCAGAGTTCTCTCGCTATCAAGTCATACAAACTCTATTTCTCACCAAACTAAGGACATACGACATTGGACTTGAACCCTTGCCAACGATAACGGCGCATGTTCTTTCGCGCGTCAGATCTAAGAAAGTCCTAGACGGATTTTGGAGACGATAAAATTCAACTGTCGGTGCTGCGAGCGAGCCTTCCACTCCCGCATCGCCTAACAGCGGCAGGATCCGGGATTGTCAACATGATAGAAGGACTCGAATAGAAGTTTGAGTGCCTGTACCAGGGCTGTGGAAAGAGTTACTTCCATGCAGAGCATCTATATCGCCACCAATTGAACCGTGAGTGCTGCTGCAGCTCCAACATACCTCACTAGAGCTGCAACAACGAGGCTAACATTGCATAGACAAATCTAAGAAAATCTACCATTGCGACTATTCCGATTGCCACCGCACCTTCGTCCGACAAGACCTATGCGCCCGCCACAAGAAGAGACACACGGCTCGCAGCTTGCGACCACTGCGCAAGTGTACCTTAAACAAACACAATCTGGATCCCGTTGTGACAGCTGCACTGGGTGCAAAGAATGCACTGCCTTCGCAAGAAGACACCATCAAGACCCAACAAGAGAACCAGTTCTACAATGGCACTTCTGGACAGACTTCCATGAACGGTGTCGAGTCCACAGGCCAGATAGACAACAGAATGCAGAATGTCTCTGACGCCTTAATGGAGCAAATTACTGCGTATGCCATACCAATCTTTGGTGGAGCTGGATACAGTCGGTCACCATTCGCCATGGCCGACGACTTCGCGGCTTGGCTCTTCAACGACAATCAGTTCCACCATCCGCACACAACGCCAATCTCGTTACTGCCAACTTCGGCTGCGGCCTTTACGCCCAGATCAAAGGTCAAAGTCGTACTAGCCTCCCAGGTCGAGCCATGGTTAACACAAACGCTGGAGAGAGTAAGACCGGTCGAACGTCCGTTGAACAACGTCCAACAACAGACGAGTTTTCTCACAGAAACCCTTTCAGGACCCAACGCTATGTGGTCGCTGTGCTCGATCATGGTACCAAAGGCCACGGATTCAGAACTGCGCAAGGACTCCAACCCACCAGTAGAAGCGCTCTTCAACTACCAGCTAATTCACATCGAGGCCTACGTTGTATACGTCGACATGGTTTCACAACATGAGGTTACATTCAAGTTTACACCCAAGACCATCGAAACGCTTATCAAGTACCACAAGGACATCTACTCTGTTGATGTATCCGCCAGCACCTGGGAGTGGGCCGAGAAGGAGCAACAGCTGAAGAAGCTTCAAGATAGATTTGTCCAAGCTGTCAACCGATATGTTTTCCGAACTGGTGTCAAGGCTATGGAAGGACTCGAGGAGGATGGTGCGGGAGAGCTACTCGAGGGACGAGGTGAGGAGGTCAAGAGTGCCATCATGGGATTGTTCCTCCCCCTTCACGGAGAATTGTCAACGTTTTCAGACCAGCACCACTTCTCCCAGCTCAGCTACCTGGTGGGTGCCAAACATGCACTATCAGTGGCATAGTTGCAATCGATACATAAAAAAGGTCCCACAAACGCCCATGGCTACTATTAGTATAACCAGACCAACAGTATTGAACACGATGGCTAACATTGGCTTCGAAGCGAGAAGACCGCCACTCCAGACACCTCCCCAGCCTTCCCTAGCGCACCCCAGGGAGGTGGTAATATAGAGTAAGAGTGAGAAAATAACAGCTGCGGTACTACGTTGAAAGGATTCCCTGGCGGGGAATCCTCCTAGAACGAATGTAGAATAGATTTTCATTCGAGATGTACTTTGAAGCCTCTATATATGAAATTAAGATTAATTTTGATACTATCCAGAAACCACTCCAGCATACGATTCTCGTGTCTTGAGGGCGACGGCTTTGGAGTGAATCCTTGGAGATCAACGCAATGACACATGGTCTCAAGAAATTGCCCAAGGAAAGTCCGTCCTCACGTGGATGTGGCGACAGCGCGTCAAGAGACAAGGTCAGAACCGGCGCCGCCGTTCGTATTTGTGACATCGGAAAGCTTCGCATAAATGACTGTTATTCGGTGCCTGAGATTAGGCGCCATGAATTGTGAACGAATTTGTGTGGTTAGAGCACTGCGCATAGCCTCAAACTGCTTATCCGCGATAGAGTGCACTTCTTTGTCAATGGGCAACAACCAGCCAGTGTCTATGCATGCCCATTTGTTATCCTTAACCTACCACCATGTGTATATGTGGGCTCCTTACCATTCCAAATCCAATAGAGCACTCACAAAATGCCATTACGACTCAGACAGAGGTAGCGCGTCTCGGTTCCAGTTGTTAAGGAGAAAGCTAATGTGAATGGCTCAGCTGTCAATTTTTGGTGGAGCGCCCTACCACGCGTCAACCGTCCTCAACTAGCTAAGTGGGGAAGATACAGCCTTGCCGCTCACAGATTTGTGGATCATCTAATCACACTGGAAGCAGGACGTTGCTGATCTCTCAGCTGACCCTTCTATCGGGTCGCGTCCAGGCGTACGTATGGTTGTCTCGCTATGGGGCCTTTCATGATAACGCAACGCCAAAACAAAATTAGTGAATCTTGGGTCAGCGCCATGATGTACATGGATCTGCTTTGAAACCGTATGTACGCTAGTAGCCGAGCCGCCACTGGATCGCCACAGCATGATGACCTATGCTAGCGAGCAGGAACGTTATTGCGGACCTGCATACGATATGGTGGTCACAGCTTGTAGATAATGGGCGGCGTGGGGAGTGTTTCGATTCGTCGAGTTGTGCCTGCGCATTGATCGACGCACTCAACGCTTTCCACCCTCCTTGCCCCTCTTTCACGCTCGTCTTATGCCTTTCCGAAGCGATCTCTATCGACTAGGACTCTCACAATCATGCAGTGAGGCGACTAGCGTCGTGTTCACAAACCGCTAGCGGCATGCCCTATCCGGAGAGGTTCTCAGTAGTTGTAGGATGAGGAGATGCGCGTTTACTGAGCGACATCTTCCGTCAGGGCCGACGCAAACAAATAGTTATGTCCAGGTGTATATGCGCGCACCCCTATGTCAGACCATTGGGTGCGATATAGATTGTTCCCTCTCCAACGTCATCGCTGTCAATGAACGCTGGGTGTTCCATCTTGGGAGCTTCTGGGCATTCGCCCTGTGGAACATCTCACAGGGGTGACTGCCCCGATCAGCGACCATGCCGCCCACCAGCTCTTGCATCGTTCTAGAGAGGCCGCGGTGAGTCTTGTGCTGACCCTTGTCTGATCAGAGGAAATCAAAGCGCGCCATACTCTAGCTGAGACAGGAACGAGGCGGTAACTGGACGCCTCATGGCGTCTTGTCAAGTGCTATACTGCATACTCGCAGCCGTGGCGCCACCGGAAGCCTCGCTGAGCCAATTGTAACCAGATTGGCCTCTTTGAGAGACACCCACTGGTGCAACCTGTTGACTTTGCGGGACCTGTGGGCTCTTTTTCCCGCCTGTACAACCGGAGCATCAAGCCACTTCTGTACACCAGACTGTTGGATCCACACACTTGCCATATTCAGCTCACTTATTCATATTTCTTTGCACGTTCGATGCCTGGAATTTCTAGTCTTACGGTTAACAGGTGCAAAGGAGCGCTCATGCAAGCACAATGACACAAGGGACAGTCAGGGGCACCGTCCCCAACGGAGGCGCAACATGCGTGATGTACTTATAGAGACCAGCAGATCCACTGGCATCTGAAGTCTTCGCCAGGTAGGGAAAGACAAGTCCCCACACTCGCTCATATTCATCATGGCAGGCAAGTCTACAAAAACAGTTCCGACCAAGCGAGCCTGCGATAGGTACGTATCGTCGCTACACATTCATATGCCACACCACTCACTCGTCAAATTATAGCTGTCACCGAAGAAAGCTCAAGTGTATTGGTGAAGGCACAGCCCCTTGCAAAAACTGCGTCTCTGCTGATCTTGCATGCACGTACAATGCGATCCCCCAGAAGAAAGGACCTAAAGGCAGCAGCGCCAAAGTCCTGTCAGAACTTCGCAAAACTCAACGTAATGTCCCATTCGATAGTCGGTCACTATCCTCGACACCGGGCCTCATGCCCCTGCCTCTCTTTAAGAGTTGCATAGAATACTTCTTCGCCCATGTCTACCCTTCAGAGCCTGTCTTGCACCACCAAAGAGCGCAAGAAGCTGTCAACGGTATGGTAAGCTGCAATGAGGCATACTACATGGTGGTCGCACTATGCGCCTACGTCATGATTCGGGCCAACCACAAACCGCCCGTCAGCGTACTACCACGTCCAGAAATGGCCCACATGTCAAACGTTGGCATCGGCCATATTCTACTGGAAGAGTCGGTTCGCGTGCGACAAGGCTACGATCACCGCGAGAGTCCCACCCACTACAGCGTGCTCACCTTATGGTTTTACAGTGGTTGCTACTTTGTACTGGCGCGTGAGAACACAGCTTGGACATACCTCCGTGATGCAACCGCACAAGCACAGCTACCTGGTACGCAATAGAGACCCTCGCCGCAGGTCCAATACATCTGATTGGGGCTGAAATAAACAGTCCGTCTAGAAAGCACCATCTCTTGTGTTACCCACCCTCGTTGATTGAGCGGGGCTCTACCAACATCGTTGTCAAAGTCATCGATATCAGTGCTAACAAACAAGCGCTGACCGGACTTGTCCCGAACAAAGATGTACTCTGGTTGATAGTGCCTATCAAGGAAACCAGACAAGGAATCAGCGGCTGCTGTTGCTGCGATCGTCATGTAAGCTTGTGAATAAATATCCTTCATCTGAACGGATTCGCGTTTCCAGTCTGCTCCGTTGTCCCCGGATTGAACAATACAGAGTGAATCAATCCATAAGTAGGAAAGACCAAGAGCCCTTGTGACTTTCACAGCATCCTGGAAGGTCTTGGGAAGTTCAGACACATGGAATCCCGAGCATCGACTGCTCAAGTTTTCCTGGCTTGTACAAAAGCTCTTCTTCTGCGTGTCTGAAAGGTTGCCCCAGCAGTGAGATAATGTGATGTAGTTATCACTCTTCCTCTCCTGCGCATGGATCAGTCGCCAGGAGCCATGTTTTCTAGGCCGCCAACGTCGAGAACCCTGGTTGGGAACATTGTATTGGCGTCAGCTGGTTTGTTGCAACTGTGATTTTGATCACACCAGCGTGTCCAAGCACAGAGCAAGTGAAATCGTGCAGTACGATCTGGATCAGGTAAGATGGGACGGCCGAGAGGTAATGAAGTGTTTGTCCAGCTGGATGCGTCTTCCGAGATTCAGTCAACAGGTCCTTCCAACCATACCATAAAGATATTCAGCAGACTTACTTGTATGAGCACCGATCCTTACCAGACGTTGCCCGCCTGAGCCTGCATTGAGACCCGTTTTTGTGCGAAAGAGTTTGATGCTTCCATCGTCGCTCACATGGTCAAGGATCACTCTGATGAGTAAGTCGCAGACTTGACAGTTTTCCGCAGATGTTACAAGGCTGGCGATCTCCAACGTGACCGATCTGTCGATAACCTTCTCCGACAGGATGCCTCCGCAGCAGGCACACAATTGAACCTCAGGGACTCGTGCATGGAATGTTGATTCAATGCTGTATGTCTTGACAAAAAGGTCATCGTTGTCGATATGCCACGCATTGTACACCTTGTTGGGGGATGCCTGTCACTTTCAGCTCTGGCTTGACGACCTCATCACCACGTTGACTCACTATCAGGCCATTCAGCTTGTCCAACTGCAAGAAAAAGGGTCAGTGGCAACTCTCCTTGCCCTGTGCTGCAATTAGCTTACGTATCTTGGAACATATTTAGCAACCTGTACGTATGAGCGGTGATTCGTACATCGAGATGAAGGTAGCTTACTCCTTCAAGCATATCGTCTCTTGCACAGGTGGTTTTCATGTTCTGATACATGTCCTTCCAGTGCTCCTGAATATCGTTCGCGATGAGCCTTCGTAATTCCCTGGGTTGACGGCCTTCCAAGGTAAGACCCTTTGTTTGCAGAGAATGGGGTATCCCATAGGTCTCGGTCTTCTCCGTGTCAGAAAACGCCTTTCCCTTCACATCGTCTATGTGTTTCCGCAGATTCTTGATGAAGTCACGTTTGCTACTGTTTGCCGCCAGGACATCGTCCATGTGAGTGTTCACGGATCTTCCAACATCCCTTATGTCCGTCATCGCCGAATTACGATGCTCCTTTCTAAATTCGAACATGTTCAGTTAGCTCTGTCTCAATAGCTATGTTAGCCCTTTACCCTAGCCATCCATCGAAAGTGGGTGATTCACCCTAGCTGTGATTGATGGTGCACTGCTCTGCTGAAGTAAGACAAGCTTTGGGTTAAGGACTTGTCACCGAGGGCGATCTGCCAGAGCTTCTGTGGCTGAAGAGGAACATGCCCGCTGTAACGCCATGCGGAGGCAGTAAAGCACCACCGGCGCTTACAGCGCGGGTTGTAACGTCAATCCCGTATTGGCGAGAAACCTCCCTCACCAAGATGGAAATCAGAAATGACCATCACTCTCCACCTGTACAAGTCTAAGGGGTTGTGCGCGTAATGCCCGTGTTCGCGTAATGCCCAACCCAACACAATAACAGTCATAATCCCCCTATCTTCACCACGCAATATCTCGCCCAATATGGATCCGATTAATGCAGCAATTGAATTTTTAGAATCGCAGCCATCAGGAGCACAATCTTCGTATACAAAAGTTGCTGCGCAGTTCAACATAGATCGGGAGGACGCTCAGCCGAAGACACCAACGCCAATGCACTGATTATGCTACCAAATCAATCAATCAACGACTGTTCAGTCAACAACAAGAGTTAGACCTCGTAAATCACATCAGACGATTGACAGAGGAGGGCTGTCCACTTACTAGGCGTAGGTTACGCAGCTATTGCACCTCAATCACAGGGAAGCCTACCTCAGAAAGTTGGGTGACGCGCTTCCTTCACCGTTACATGAAGGAGCTCAAACCTCACTACAGCAAGGGCAAAGATCGTACTCGCCACAAGGCTGATTCTATACCAAAATACGAGTCATATTTTCAATATCTGCATAGCAAGATTACAAAATATCACCTCTCCCATCTGATATATACAATATGGATGAGAGGGGTTTCCACCTTGGCAGGGGTGAAAGCAGTACAAGGGTGTTTAGTAGGGACCTATGGGAGCGAGGGGGTCGTCGTCAACCTACCCAAGATGGAAGCCGAGAATGGATTACCTTGATAGCAGCTGTATGTGCAGATGGGTGCTCACTGCCGCCAAGTATTGTATACCAGGCTGCTTCTGGCAACATTCAAGAGCGCTGGACAAGGGATATTGAACTATCAGACGATACTGTACACGTTGCCTCAACCCCCTCAGGATGGAGCAACGATGATATGGGGCTAGCCTGGATTGAGCAAGTGTTTGATAGGTATACAAAGGAGAAGGCTGGCCTACGACACCGCTTACTAATCCTAGATGGCCATTCATCCCATCAAAGCCAGAAGTTCTTAGACTTTTGCCTACCCAGGCGTATACTGCCCCTGATACTACCTCCACATTCAACCCATACCTTACAGCCGCTTGAAGTTGGCCTATTTTCGCCCCTGAACTCCTTTTATAGCCAGGCGCTTGAGGATCGTATTGAGATGGCCCAGGGACTCCTTTCACTCAAGAAGGGCGACTTCTATAGCCTATTCAAGCTAGCCTGGGATAGAGCTTTCACTGTTAACAACGTATTATCATCGTTTGCAGCTACAGGGATATATCCTATGGATGCTGAGCCAGTACTCAAAAAGTTCCGTACAACAACACCAGCGCCTGCTGAATGGCCTACTAAAATAGATACAATCAACAGGCGTACAATTAACTCAGTTTCCAATGATAGCGTCCCTCGTAGCCGTGGGGCTGACGTAATTAAAGAAACGCTCCTTTCACTGCTTGCCCGCAAAGCTATTATTGAATACGAGAATAACGGGCTTCGACATTCACTTGGAAGGAAGCAGAGGGACTATGAGATCCCTGTTAATGCCCTAGAGCTCCAAAGTACTAGAGAAACTCATAGTACTGCGATCTTATATTCACCCCGTAAGATTAGGGCTGCTGCTGAGCGCAGAAGGGAGAAAGACCGCAGAAATGAAGAGGAGCGGCTGAACAAACTTCGGACGAGGGACCTAAGGGAGACTGATAGACTACTCAAACAGGAAAGGGCTCGTATAGCACGTGAGGAGCGAGTAAAAGATCAAGAAAGGAGGGCTCATGCTAAGGCTCAAAAGGCTGCAGAGCGTAAGGCTCAAAAGCAACAACGCGACTTAGAAAAATCTATACAACAACCCCAATTAGGTAAGCGCAAAGCCTCACAGTCACGATCCTATCAAAAGCAGCAAAAAAGAACAAAAAAAAACGACGCGTGGGTATTGCTGAGGGGGGTGTTTTGCGTGAGGTGCCTGCACAGGTACCCCCATCAGCAACTCTTCCTATCTTCTCTCATAGCACTGAACTGCCACCGATTTTGAGGGCACCACCCTAATGTATCTACAACATTCAGTCTCTCCAGCTGGAAGGGGAGCTGTAGTCTAACACGGTAGCAATACCCACGTAAGCAAGAAATGCTTCCTAAGGCAGTGCGTTAGCACTATAACTCCATAGCTTAGCACGTCCTATATGCCCTTTGGGAGGCGAGATGGCGGACTTGATCCCATCCTACGGACGCAAATCATCTTCCCCCCCCTTATCATCAACCACGCGCCGCGGCCGGATTATTAATACTCCAGGCCGGTATAGATAATTCAAATCGTAGCCCTACCTCTATAGATTAATACTCTAGAATATCTCATGATAATAGCTTTTGTATGGGGCTCAATAACCTCATGTTTGCGCTCGCGATCGTGTTGATGGGGTGCACATTACGCGAACACGCACATTACGCGACTAACCTCGGGTACGGTAATCCTCGGTACTGCAGTGCTTACTACATTCCTCCACTACCTCTGGGCTGCATCGTCACTCTTCTACAATATACACAACGCACACTCTTCATACCACCACCCCATGCTTACAAGGGTCGCAGGTCAAGTACCACACGTCCAAGTGCCGCATTCCATTACAGAGCACAAAGATGTAAACTCCCTCCCTAGGTAGCTACTAGCGAGAAACCTGCCGTACCGAGAGATTCGAGAGATTTGAAGATTCGCAGAATGTCAAACTATTAGTTATAGCGTGATGAATATGTTGCTAACGTTCAGTTGATCAAGACAATGTTATGTTGCAATCAACGAGGACATCTTTGCGGAAGTTCTGGGATTCCCGGCGATCTTATTGGTCTTTCTCGGCACGGTGGGTTTCTCGCCATGCAGTGAGACGGGTTAAGTTAGCTTTGTCTCCGATCGATCTTCTTAATTCTAATAATAATAGTCTATCGCCATAGCCTGCTTCGCCTCCGCCGAGAATTGCTCGTCCACACGAAGCTAAGACGTGTCAACCACGACCGTCGGCCTGCAAAGCTGCTCCTATATTGCGCACTTACGACTCGATTGGAATCGAATTGATACTGACATGGCCCCAAATCTTGCTGCTTCGCAGCATGATCTAATCCGCGACATGATTCTCGATGGGAAACTTACCACGACTCAGATGGCCACAAATGCTGGCTGCAGCGAGCGCTCGATCAAAGCGATCTAATTTAACCTTGCCCATTTCACTTCTACGAAAGCTCCGGCAAACGGGGTCGGGAGACGTCGAACGATCACACCGCTCATGCTAGGCACGCTTTGCGAACACCTGCTGGAGAAACCCGGGCTGTACCAGGAGGAGATGGTTGTCTTCTTATGGGACGAATTTGATGGTCTCGTGTCGACGTTTAGCATCAGTAGAAGCCTGAAGGCTGCAGCTTGGTCGAAGAAAGCTGCACGGCAGATCGCTGCTGAGCAGAATGCAGATTTGCGAGACTTCTACCTTTACAACCTAATGCAGTTTCAGTCTTGTAACCTCGTTTTCATCGACGAGTCTGGCTGCGACAAACGCATTGGCTTCAGGCGGACAGACTGGTCCCCTCACGGCGTGGCCCCAATGCAGGTGGCTCAGATCTTGCCGGCTTACACTCAGGACGGGGTCCTTTTCTCAAGCGTGTTTCAAGGCTCGACAGACAGTGCGGTCTTTGAGGCTATGTAGAGCAGCTCCTTCCTTGCTGTGATAGGTGGCCCGAGCCAACGTCTGTCCTCGTGATGGACAACGCGTCCTTTCATCGCACAGAGCGACTCGAACAGATGTGCTACGAAGCCGGTGTTAACCCGATCGAAGAGTTTTTTTACCGAGCTGAAGGCATTAATTAAAAAAAAAAGCTGGCATGCGTTCGAGAACGAACCAGAGCAGGGCTTCGACGCGTTTTTAGAATGGTGTGTCGATGTTGTAGGCGGCAAGCAAGATAGCGCTAGAGGTCATTTCAGGCACGGGGGTATCACTGTGGAAGATTTGAAGCTTGCATTCGTATAATCTAAACTAACTCAGAAGGTGTTGTGGAATAACATGTTGATGGAATTAGCGTTGCAGACCGCGCAGCGTACCCGAACTAATCAGAACCAATCTCTGCGTCAGACCCAATCTGCTGCTGAGCCCAGAATGCGTCATAGAAGGCCTAGTCAACTATGAATTCTGTTAGTTGCATTCCGGTCCATTGGAAATAACTATATCAACTGGACTTGGACGTCATGTTGTTTTCGATCCAGAACCTCTGTATGATCGATGCCCGCCCCTGGCTCTAGTCCTGCTCACCCACCATCACTCTCACCCCCACTCTCACTATCACTCCCCTCACTATCACTCTCACCCCTCAGCAGCAGAATGAAACGATCCAATACCTCGAACGCAAAACAAGAGCGATTAGAAAGAACCAGCAAGCTATTATTGACCACAATGTGAAACTTATCGACGAGATCGCTGAGCTGAAGACACGCGTCGATGCCTCGTGGCAACAACATCCTCTAGTGCGCGTACCTGGACCTCGGCTGCGTCCGCAAGCGCACCTGCGTAACCAAACACCACGTCCGGAACGCTAGCAAACCAGCAGCACACTAACAAAACTAACCTCGCCTCGATCGACGTGCCCAACGTTACAGTAGACATTTCCAGGGCAGATGCCGAAAATGGCAAATTGTCAGCCGGAGCGGTCAGAGCAGCCGTGGAAAAAGAGATGCGCACAATGGAGAACCAAGAAAACTGGCGATGTTGGGCGGTCACCGTCAACCACGCGACGCAGAGCAGGATCAGGATTGCATGCAGAGACGAAGATGAGCACTAGCTAGTCAAGAGAGCAGCAGAGAAGATCGGCGCAGGCTCGCGCGTGTTGCGCGATGAGCTCTACCCAGTCAAGATAGACAACGTCAAGAGAACAGCAGTGTTGGATGAGAAGGACGAGATCCGAGCGGGAGCAGCAGAAGCGTTTGGAGGAGAGAATGGAACGACAGTCGCCAAGATTGCGTGGCTTAGCAAGAGAGACGTCCCCAAGGCGTACGGATCTATGGTGGTGTACGTGACCAAGAAAAATGACGCAAGGAGGCTCATCGCAGAAGGCTTCTTCCACGCGGGCGGAGAGTCCGGCACAACAAGCGCATTTGAGCAGCGACCACGGCCAGGACAATGCTACAACTGCCAGGAGCTCGGCCACAAAGCGTATCAGTGCCGAAAGGCGCTGAGATGCGGGAGATCTGCCAAAGACGGCCACCACCACAAGAGCTGCAGCGAAGTAGTGATGAAGTGCGTATTGTGCGGAGAACCGCACGAGTCGTTCGGCAGAAACTGTCGGATGCTATACCCACCTCAATATGAATAGAGTATTTCGTATGATCCAGCTTAATGTTAGAAAGCAAGGCGAAGTACATGACAGCCTGATGAACGACGAAGAGTTGCAAGACGTGTCGGTGGTAGCTATCCAGGAGCCGCATGCACGGAGTATCCAGGGGCGGCTGCTGACGACGCCTATGAAGACTTACCGTGCAGCCGCATTTGATGCAGAGCACATCGAACGGATAGCTGGTAACATCGCCAGAGCCTCTCCAGAGCAGCTGGCCGCGTGGCTTGCCGGTCGTGACATCCTCGAAGAAGGTGACAATATCGGCACGGTGTTCCCAGCTCGGTGCTTCGGCTCGTTCCAGCACGTCCAACGTGCAAATGCGGCTTAGACGTCCTTGTGCTTTGCGCGCACGCATGTCACCCAGCGGGCGACTCAATTCGCTGTCTGATACCGGTGCGTCTGCGTGTACTGGTTGATATCAGCTCCATTGAGGGAAATCTGCTCGCATCAAGTCTCTGCTTACCTCTGATCATCGTAGACTCGGTCATAGCTCAATGACGACAAGTTACATCAATAAAGTTGACTTATGAGTGTCCAAAATTGCTCATCTTCACGATCCAATTGGGCAGCCAATCTTTTCACGAGCAGTGCAATTACTCTCTTTACTAAGTTACCCATCGAAACAGAGAGCTATGAAGCATTCGCGCCGACCTTCACAGACCATTTGCGGCGACAACTCCGCTGGTGTCAAGGCAGCATACAATACTGGATCCTGCTGCTAGAGCCAGGCCTCAAATTCACCAGTCGCGTTCAAATCTTTCAGCTCATTTTCGTCGATCCGAGTCCGGCTATATGGATTCTGATGTCCTTTGCTGTTAATCGCCAAATTGCTACTAAGCCCATACGCCGTTCATCAAGTCGCTGAATTCAGTCCTACTCCACAGATGAGGATTGTATTCTACCTGAACGCCTTCCCCGAATTTGTTGGTGTGTGCCATATTGTGGCGACATCCTCTAGGCGCTACGGCTGCGCTTTGCGCTGCATCGTCTCAGCCATACTGGAGGTCATAATCATCATATTCATTGGCTCCACACTAGCTGTCTCCATTTTGGGGCTCATGATTCGCTCGTTTCTGGGAAACTCTTTCACGTGGGATGGCCAGAATAGGGACCAACTCAGCGGAGAACGGGGTGCGCATGCACTGTATCTTTGCAGCAGAGAAGGTTTTGTAGTGGTAGATGACATCAGTAAATGGATGTTGTTCGTAAAGAGTGTGGGCAGGGCGCACAGGATGCTCTGGAGAGGGGTGTTTAGCAGGAGAGCTTGTACTTCACATAAGGAGGATAGGCGAATGGGAGATAAGAATGGTGGCGTTGATCGTGCGAGCTACGGAACTGGTGCTACACGCAATGGCAGCGAAAGGGATACGGATTACAGAATAGGATGTGGTAAAGGGGACCATGACGGCCTGCAGCCGGGCACGAGGATCAGGCACGGGTCGAGAAATGAAGGGGCGAGAAGTAATTCGAGGATTTCGGTACGAAGGACAGCTCGAAGATGGCCAGCTGTTTTCCAAAAGCTCTGAATGACAGCTGTTCTTGATGTACGAGGCGCTGACCCACTTCCGAGTTCGCGGGGCAGAACCAATGGCGATCTTGTCTCGTGATTTCAATGTCGGATGATCGCGACGTATTGGATTGGTAAGGAGACTTCATGAGAGTGATCATGGTAGAGCCGTTGCTCCACACTGCTTCAACCTCACTGTCAAGACATAGCGTCTGTTCGCTCGGTTCAGTAGTGCATGCGAGATCCCATCGTTCAGAGTATATTTGAGACGACACTGCACTGATGGATTTCGAAGAAGATGGAGTCGGGGTGTAAGGCGGAGGGGAAAGAGCTGGATCTGATAATTTGGTGACAGCTGTGATAGAGAAGGGTCAGCACACAGTACCGCGGGCAGACTATATAGTATTAACTCACGTGGAGTTTTTTACATGACTCGCGGTCTAATATTGCTATGGAACGGTTGCCAGACGTCGCATTTCGGCTTCACCCGGCCCTACCCATGAGATGTAACGCGGCAAGTAGGACGTTGGCACAAGTACTGCGGTGGTCGATTCAGCCATCACTGCTGTGGCGCGTTGCGGGATGATCGAAGTTCGTGCTCTCATACCGACGCGTCGCTCTTAAGTCGCGATCCTCATATCTATTCAATATGTGGAAGGCCACCACGCGTCCCGTCCGCTAACGTTAGACTGAACCCGCTGAATTAAACGCGCTGGACCTCTATAAGGCTTTTGTGTACCGTACGTGATTACGAAGGCAGAAGCAAGACAAGTGAAGGTCCAGTCATGATGAGACGAGGCTAGAGTTCAACGCGATGCGAATTGCCGGTCCAGCCGTATGCGCGGAGAAGATCGACTGGACTCTGATCCAGGTGAGAGTCCGTTGCCTTCCCCTCACTCTCTCATCTGGTTACTCTCAAAGACTGTTGAACGTTGGTGATTCATCATATTCAACGTCATCATCCGCGACGCGTTTCGCTGCTCTCTCCTCTTGCTCCGCGTACTTTGCCTCAACGCCTGATTTCATATCTTCAGGGGTGTTTCCGACCGTTTCCCTTTGATGACCGAGATTGCGAAAGCCATATGATAAAAGAACCACCCTATTTCAGAAGTATAATGTTGCTGTTGTGCCCTCAGACAATGAAAGTCCCCCGAGTCTGCAGCACGTTGACATCTCCGCTGGTTATGAACCACAGCGCAGTAACAGATCTATGCTATCTCCTGTGACGGACGCATCATCGCAGCCCTCTCCGGCCGTGCAAGGCGAGAGAGGCGTGATAGTCGCCAAAGAAAAAGAGCACTGTCTCGTCTACTTTAGCAATAAACTAAAACACATGGATTACCAAAAGGCTAAGGATGAACTCCACCATGACAACGTCAAGAAAGACACTGCAAAACTCCACTGTAAAGATGACGAGGTTGATCTAATAGCTTTGAAGACGAAGGAGGAGGACGTCAGCGCGTTTTACTCAAAGATCGATTCCGTTTTTACCAGCCAGCGATATTATCCCAATCGGCGCAGCACAGCAATCAAGGTTAAAGGAGACGAAAGGGTGTACATAATGGCTCCGACTAAGGCACAGAGTGTGTTGACAAAGGCTGTTTTTGGCAAACATAATAAGTACTTCGACGAACCGGAGCCCTCTCAGGGTACCTCTGTACCGCCCGGAAGTCGTCACAATAATGTCCAAGATCTGACGAAACAGAATAACAAACAGAACGACGAAGTAACTATGCTATCTCCTGTATCCGACGCGCCTCCGCAGCCCTCTCAGGCTGTGCAAGGCGAGAGAGGCGTGATAGTCGCCAAAGAAAAAGAGCACTGTCTCGTCCACTCTGATTACTGGCTAAAACATATGGCCTACGCAGAAGCCGTAGCTGAGGGCCACATAGACAAGGTCAAGGATGGCAGCAACAAACTCAACTCGCCGGACGACTTGAAGGCCCTCGAGACCCTGAAGAACTCTGGCAACAGTTTTTCCTCAACGATTGAATCTGTGTTGACCACCGAGCTATATGGTTCCAATCGACGCAGCACAGCAATAAAGCTTACTGGAGACAGTAAGGTGTATACTGTGGCCAAGACTAGCGCGCAAAAAGTGTTGACGAAAGCTGTTTTTGACGAACACAACAACAAGCCCCACGCATCGGATCCGTCTCAGGGCGACGCAACACAAACTAGCCAATTCATCATTCCCTCTGTCGAGACTCCGTCTCCGCCACCAAGGCCACGAGAAGATACCAAGATGGGAAACTCTCAGGGATGCAGTGGTGAGTATCTGAT
>MU006365.1:48966-70800 GCA_010093695.1 Plenodomus tracheiphilus IPT5
ATCTAATTTAATCAACCTTATTCTGACTGACTCGGGCTGCGCGTTCAGTAGCAACCGCTCGCTTACTATACGTTGCCAATGCAGGGGGAAATACATTGGCTCTACCCCTCCCATTAAATACCATGGGTAGCATAATCTATCGGTGCTCACACCAAAAACGGGCTGATACTACCTCATATCTGCACCTTTGCATTTCGAAGAACAGCCATTGAAAGAGCGCGCCTCGATGGGGGAGGTGCAGGGCTATTCTCACAATGCTGCGGCGCCCTACGACCTAATAGCATAGTGTAACGTAGATCGTGAAGCCTAAAGATCGCCGAGATATATAATGACGCGAACCGCGCATGGCTATATCTCTGGGTCGGGGTTACAATCGCTCACCCTGCTCATGCTCTGCCCGCGAGCCAGATGTTGATTATGGAAGAGGTTAGAGGTGTGCGTTGTCAATGTACGGTCTCCCGTTTCGGGCTGAAGTAGTATTTTGCAAATGTATCTGCGGACTTGGAAGGAGGCGCCCCGACGCTGTCTCTGCACCTGCTTCCTTCTTGCCCGACTTATGCCTCGTCCGCTTCGAGGATCGTGACACGGGATGGATGACATTGGCGTCCCTACTTCTTCTTCTTATCGTGTGTGTCTCCGAGTCCAACATGAGGTCGCTCGATTGTCGGACAGTACTGCGATACCTCGACGTCTGTCACACACGATTCCGGGAGCGAAATGAAGTGACGGGGCAGCCGTCGCCATCCAGCATGCTCACATACATGTAACTCAGCGCTTTGGCGTTGCGCACTTCTGTCATGACTGCATCTTGTCTTTCTTGTGCATTCCAATACTCTTCTGCGGTTATTCTGTCTCTGTCGAAACAGTGTGGGCCATGCCCGCGGTCTTGTTGCCGATTGAGGAGAGTAGCAAGATGCGCGATGGTGCCAGCGCGGGCGAGGTCGCGGTCGTGAGGAGGGCCGTAAGTACTCGTGGAGAGCCTCGAGGTCCTGCTTTTGGACCTCGTCATCGAAGGCAATTGCCGATGATGAGGAGGGACTCGAAGCTTGCAGTGGTGGATGTAAAGGCGACAGCGTTGGCCGAGGGGGCAGATGCGCTGGTACGAACAGCCAGCTTGGCGCGTTGCCTTTCGGACGCGTTGAACGAATGTGGAGACGGTATCTGCTGCAGCTTCCGTTGCGCCTAAGTAATTGGTTAACTATTCTGGTCTAAAGAACCAGCGGCTATCAGTACAAGACGATCTTCTGATACCGTTAATAAGCCTATCGTTAAATTTGAAAATTATTACTGTTAAATTAGTTGTGCTTAGTCTAGAGAGCCCATTGCCGTAAAAAAATTCGCGATCCTTGTGACCTCGTTGGTCGTTTCCGGCACACCAGGTTTTCTGTGACGCAGTGACGGACTTTACTCTATCATTTCGATTGGTGGAGACCTACCATGACTGTGCATTCTTCTTCGCTGAAAGTTTCCCCGCATAGGGTACAGAACCGTCCATCATTCTCCCTCCACAAGCAAAGTATATCCTGGGGTCGGTCTGACGGAGATATGGCAGGAAGCTCTGGGCTGTGCACACTGTAAAGTTCCTCAAAAGAACAATGTCTCCCTTCTGCAGTGCCGGAAATAAACCTGTCACCACTGTAGGCGGTGAGCCGGGCCTTGATTTATCCCATATGCCGACCATCATTGGCGAAGCGGGGACTGTCTTGCCAGGCTTTTCAATGACGGATATACAACCAATGACGTTGACCTGCTTCTGACACCCTATGTACATGGAGAGCGCGGAGAGGGACTCATGTAGGGCTAATTTTGTGTCCAGTACATTGCCTGGTGCATCATATGGGCCTGCGAGCGCGTGTTAGTGACTTTTCCACAACAACATGGTGGCTATCACCTTCCACATGCGTTGTGCGCCCAGAATGAGTATTTGTGAAGCCGTTAATGTCAAGCCTTTGAACGATAGGAATTTGTTGCGAGTAATCTTAATCTACCTTGTCGCCTTCTGGGAAGGCATTTCGCTCCGTGGACTTTACACTAGTCTGTATGAAGGTACCCTTCCGGAAGTCAAAGGGGCTTTGAGGTAGTGGTCGTCCTGCTTGTGCAGCTCCTGCTGACGGTTCTGTATAATGAAGAGTTTTTCTCAATGCTCCTGCTTTCTCGTAGCCTCTAGCAAGTGGCTTTCGTGCTGCATTCAGGGAATGTCCCTCGGCCACTCGAAGGTTATATTTCGGCAGTTTGGGATTTGGATTTTCACATTTAGTGTTTGCAGCCCGTTTTTGAACGCTTACCGCGGGAGGGTATTTCCTTCGCTCCTCGGTCGCGGCATTCATCCCTACACTGAGGTCGGAAGCTACAGAAGGATGTACGGTTTCGTCAGGTGGCAGATCGTGACTGCTGCAGTTACCGTTCACCAAGTCCTTGGTGCGACCATCGTCTGTTTGTTGAAGATCTATAGCTTTGCTTCCACTATCGTTGCAATCGTTTCCCCGGGATTCATGGTCTGATTCCGCACAGTCACTATATACCGAGCAGTTTTCTAACCCAGCTTGTAGCGATTGGGGTTCATTGGGCAGGCATTCCATACTAGGGTCTTCTGACTGAGCATTGGACCATGATCTACCAGACAATGTGCAGCTGGATGTATCAGACGCTGGCTCGGATATCGCGTCTCGCAGGTTATGCTCAGTGTTTTCTTTTTGTCCCTCAAGTTTTTCATTGAGTTGATTTCAACGTCCCTCATTTATGCCAAGCATTTATTCTACTTCTCTCTTCAAATCCTCAGCTCCCTCGTTTGCGTCTTTTATTGTTGTCGCTAGCGTCAGTCTCAGTTGTTCATAGTCCTCTTTCGTACGACGCAATCGTTCTTCGTAGGACCTAGCATCTGATCGTGCATGCTCGAGGTTCTTTGCCGTTGCCTGGAGCTAATTCCACGATCAGCCCACCAACCATGACTTACCACAGCCTTCAAACGCACAGTCTCCTCTTCCAGTGTTTGAGTCTCCACGAGCTGCAATTCCAAGTACTTGATATCCGCTTCTAGACCTTTGATCTTCAGGTTGCTTGTGCGACTGTTTACCATCAGTTCAATGCTGCAAACAGAACCACCAGAGATCATACCAACAAACACACAGAGTGCCTGGGCAGTCTTGGAAGACCCCATCTTGTGAGGGCGGATCCATCACCACACATAGCTTGTAATGTACAACTCAGACGATGGCCAACGTAGAAGTTGACAGTCTGTATTCCGGCTTATAGTATGAGAACACCGGTTCCAACTCAATGTAAAATAACCTGATGATGCTTACCAAGGTGTCACAGCATTGGGTAGGTCGAACACCACAGCAGTCATTCCACTTAGCACGCCTCGGCGTAAGCAAGGTCGGAGAAAGCTCGTTTCCCTGCGTATCTCACGCCGCTTATCAGTCAGCGTCTGGCTACCACCGTCATATGCTAAGCCAAGGCCGTATCGCGCTCACGCGTAGAGATGGAGCTGCCGTTGCTACTATGCTCAGCCTTCGATATACATAGGTTAACGTTATTATGATACTTCCAGCCACGATATGCCATCAGATCCGCCAAGAGCGTCTAGCTGTCCGTCGACCCCGCTGGTGTCAGTCGATGAGTACGGACATATGTTGAAGTTGCGTTTGTCGTGCCAAAACGACCATGCGGGAGTTATGGCTCTTTGCTTCGTAATCCATTGTCAATCGGCTTCACGATGGGGCCAAGAAGTCGTCGATGGTATTAGAGCATCTGGATGTGGACTCACTGACGAAGTCTAACGTAATGGAAGATTCGATCTGTATATCTGAGAAGTATGGAACAGGCCCGTGCGGTGAGGAGAAGCAGCTGCATCAAATCTACTTAAAATTGCTAAGGGAGCCATGGTCTATAAAAACACTATTGAGGGTGTCTTGTTTTGAAATCCTCTATATAAGAGTTAACGTTACTGAACCAACATTAATTACTATGAATCAAATGCCCATCCGACAGACAAAGATAACGACTGTACGTGAAGTAATTAGATTTGAAGTTGATTGGCGCTCAGGGTTGTGTCTTCCGGGAGTTTCGCCGATCGGAAAGAGGGGTTCACGATTTTCGACTTAGCGTGACCCTCTAGCGCTCCTTAATGTGCATTAGCGGCCGTGTAACTTACGGTATCGAATTCTAGCACTCACACGTGCCCTGTGGCGCGTTGAAATTTGTTTGTTTGGTTTGTCTGGTTTGGTCTGGTTGTCCGATCCGTAAATAGCAGTGTGTCAAGTCTCTTTGTCTCCAACGCATTGCACAGCCTCACACTGGCACGCGCTGGCACACGCTGGCACACGCTGAGCTGTGTTCCTCTCTCCCTATCCAGAACTAGAACTACAGGGGACTAATCACCATGGATCCAGCCACTCGAGCATTGACCGAAGCACTTCCTGACGGCATACCTGACACCCTCGCGGCTCGAGCAGCGCATTTCAACGTGCCTCTCTCTACCCTCGGTCATCGCAAACTCGAGCGAGAATCGATGCAGGCCAAAGCCCAAAAGCAGCGGTACCTCACCACGTACGAAGCGAACGCAGTCGTCGAGTTCTTGTTACAACAGAAGGCTTTCGGAACACCTGTGCGGATGAAGCATATAGCTGCGATAGCATTCAGTGCCACTCGCAATCGGCCCCCAGCGGACAGGCCACTCAAGCCGCCCGGCCCGAACTGGGCTAAGGCATTTGAGAAACACCGTCCAGAAATTGCAGCGAAGAAGAGCAGGCCGCAGGATTGGAACCGGCTCAACATCTATGATAAGGTTAAGTATTGGTTTGATGTGATTGGGCCGGTGCTACATGAGCCAGATGTCTGTCAAGAGAACGTTTATAATATGGATGAGACTGGTATTATGCTAAGTATGCTAAATTCCGTGAAAGTCTTAGTCGGTAAGGATGATACACACGCTTATAGAGGTGCACGCGTTAAGCGTACCATGGTAACTGCTGTTGAATGTATTTCCGCGGACGGAAGGTGTCTAAACCCCATGATAATCTGGCCCGCTAAAACCCATCGAGCTAACTGGACTACGTATCCTACGCCTGGTTGGGTCTATGCGCTCTCTGATACTGGATTCACCGACTCTTACATTAGCTTGCAGTGGCTTAAGCTTGTATTCGATCCCCAAACTAAACAATGCGCTAACAATAAACCACGCATACTTATTTGGGATGGTTTCGGAACGCATGAAACCCTAGAGGTCTTGGAGTTTTGTTTTGAAAACAACATCATCCTTTGCCGTTTAGCCTCCCATACCTCTCACAAGACCCAGCCATGTGATGTCGGGGCCTTCGGGCCCTTGAAGACAGCCTATCGCGAACAAGTGGAAAGGATGGAGCTTGGTGGAGTAAACACAGTCGGCAAGCAGCACTTCACTTATCTGTATAGCCCAGCAAGGGAAAAGGCGTTTACGAAAAGAAATATCCTTGGAGCCTGGAGAGGAAGCGGTTTATTCCCATTCAATCCCGAAAGAGTTCTTGCGGAAATCCCTAAACCACCGGTGAAGCTCACTATTTCTACCACTGATGAGCTGAGAGTGGATCCTTGTTCGGACTACAAAGCACTGCCTACGCCTGCAACGCCAGTATCTGGAGAGGCTTTAGCGTCGCTAATTGACAGGATCAAACAGGTTCCTAATGATGAAGCGAGCAGCCAGCACATGGTGAAGCTCCAACAGAAGGTGGCAAATGCCGCTCAGACGTACCTTGCCAAAATTGCACTCCTTTACAATCAAAATCAGTTCTTAGCTGCGATTAACAACGAAGGAAAAGCTCGCCGAGCAGCCGATCAAAAGGTAATAGGTACAGCAAGAGTTGCAACCTATGAGGACCTCGAGAAGAAGCGAGCGGAACGCGCTCTAACGGACGCCAAGGAGGCAGAGAAAAAGGCCAAAAAGGCTGCTAAAGAAGCCAGAAATGTCGCAGGTGCGGCACCAGAGGCAGAAGGTGCTACGGGCATGAAGAAACGTGGTCGGAAACGGAAGAGTGCTGCGTCGGAGGCAGGTGCGGCTACGCCAAAGGCCAAGATGGCGCGCACAAGCCAAGTACAGGTCGCAGATGGTGGGCAAGGTTTAGGTGCTCCGAAGCCATCAACCAAAACCGCGATCAGAGACAAAGGGCCAGAGCCACCGTCGTCGACTGCGACACAGGCGGAGGATGGGGCTGCACTAGAATCTTGGAGAGCCCCAGTGGCGCGCATGTGGTAACAGTTGATAAGGAATATAATAATAGTGCATGGAGCAAAGCAGAAATGATGCTTCAAGGCGTTCTCATTCTAAAATAATTAACTAATTACAATCGTGGCCAGTGGTGTTGCTTATAGTGGTTTACAGCATCCATATGCTGATTGACAGACAGCTGGGTCCGGAATCTCTTATCGCAGGTCTCGCACTCGAACTGAGGCTCCCGGTGCCCCGTGTCGTCCATGTGTTGCTCAGCAGCCTGCTGGTTAACAAACTTGCGATCGCAAGTCTCGCACTCATCGTCGTCGTACATCTTGAGCTCGTCTGTAAATGGTGGCCAATAAAGTTCAGATCGAACAACAAATGGTAAGTCTTAGGAGCAGTGAAAGCTGGTCTACAGGACAGCAGGCGGGGCAGCGCGACATACTCAAGGTTAAGTATCGCTGCCTCATCACTGTGCCACAACAGGTGCAGGGTGCGGGGCAATTTATGTAACATCATGCAGTGCTGCAGAGCGAATGATCGCGGTGCCATCATATGCAGCCCAAGAACAGGCGACGCCCGCAAACCTGCGCGTCGGACAGTCCACAGCTCTGGAACTCCTTGTCAGCAGCTAGCCATAATCATTGGTAAAACACTGGGTCGAAGTACAGCCACAACATGAGGACGAGCTCATGTCCCTCTAGATGTGTGCCAAAGGCAATCAAATTGTTATGCTCAACAATAAATCTGCATTACCGCAATGCAACAATTAGTTTCGCGAACAGAGAGTTGCAATCGTGAACGAGAAACAGCGGTGGCTGAAGGTCTCAGCCACAAAAGTGTCATTGGCTCTCCGAGCATGTGGCGCTGTTGATGAGTCAACCGAAATGCCCAGCTCTCGGAGGATCCGGCAGCGCAACGAGCATCAACCCACTTCACGATGCAGCACAGCATACAGCTATGTAGAAATTGCACGTAATGCAGGACCAACGCGTCACGCCACCCTCGAGTTTTACACAACCGCCTTTGACGCCTCCGCCGACCGACAGGAAGCATTTCACGGAGGCGCCTCGCGTTATCGCGCATTTCAGACGTATCCAAGCGGGAAGGGACACTGGCGGAGGGCCGTTGAAGGTATTTCAGCTTGTGCAAGGAGAGTACGAGCACATAGAGAGGACGCTCCGGCAAGACGATATGCTGTGGGGATTCGTGGACGACAAGATACGGTTCGTAGACCTTAGACACAGCAAAGACTATAGCTGACAGAATTTATTGCTAGGTATGACTACGACGCACATCGATGCAGACTATTTATTCGCATGCCTACCCCAATACACGAACGCTTCATCGACCAAGTCGAGGATGATATTCGGAGGCAGCTGAGAAAGATACAGAACGGATCAGGAAAGACGGCTGAATTCGCGCAGAAAGTATATTCAGCCCGATCAACTGAGATCCACTACGACGCCAGTTCTAGCAAATCGAAGAACGAGCCAGACGCGTCATTTAAGCATGAAGATGCAGAATTTCCGGGCGTCATTGTCGAAGTCGCATACTCGCAGAACAAGGCGCACTTACGTCGGTTAGCCGAGAACTATATCTTAGATTCAGATACCAACGTACGAGTAGTCGTCGGTCTATACATTGAGTATGGTCACAAGAAGTCGCGCAAAGCAACGTTATCAGTCTGGCGACCCGAATTAGTCACTACTGATGACGGACTTGAATTGCGAGCGGTAGAAGAGATTGCAGACAAGGTAGATCTAACCTCCTCAACGACTTTTGCAAGTTTCTGACGTTCTAACAGGCTTTCCGTGATGACGAAGAAAACGCCGTAGACCATCCAGGTTTACAGCTCCGCCTCAGCGAATTCACCTACGAAGGACTTGCCCAGAAGGAAATGGGTGAGGGGGACACTTTTATCCGCATTCCTGGATCAAGACTCTGCGAATACCTTAGTGCGGCAGATAACAAAGAAGAGCAAGCAATGGGCAAGCATGTGCTTGCCAAGGAGGTTAAGAAGCGGAAGCGTTCAGAAACACCTCCTGAAGAGATAAGGGCAGATGACGAAGCAAGATACGCTGAGCAAGAGGAAAGAGCAGCGAAGCGCGCAGATCACGATATTGATTACGAGGAGAAATCGTCAACCAAGAGCCTCTCAGACTAGATTAAATTTTCCTGTCAAGCTAACGTCTTCGAGATTCTCTTGTCGTGTTGTAACGCGCCATCTTGCTGCACAAACTGAAGACTTATCCCAGCCGCGTCAGCAAGACCGAGGCTACGTTGTCTGCCTTCCTTGCGTTTCTCGGCGTCGTAACGCCCTATGCATTTCCATTTCCCTCATCGTGCCCCTGCCTTTAATCATCCGCCCAGTGTCATCTCTGAAATTGTAGTCCCATATGTGCTCGTCTGGATCCTCTCGAGAACGGAAATCTAGGGCTGCCCGAGGTGGTAGATCAGGTTCGGTAGTATACCGCCACTCTTTCTCGATTGCACGGCGCGCGGCTGGCGTCATTGCTGTCGTCTTGTGTGAATCTTCCTCTACTAGATGAAAGAGGAAGTGCGTTAGTATGTTAATTACACTACACGGAGGCGCAGATTCTAAGCGACTTACCCGCAATAACGACCACAGTCTTGTCATTGAGACAACGCCTTTTCCTACACTCTTGCAAAGACTAAGTCCTTCTAGCCAGTAGAGACACTTCTGCTTAAGAAACATACTAAGTGCTTTAGCGACTTGCAGGTCACCACCACTGTTCTCTAGAAACTTGGCGTTTGAGTCGCACAGATGATCGATCCAGTAGACGCACGGGTACCGTGACACTGCTAACGGGTCTGCCTTAGGTAGTTTGACGTTCTCAATAGGATATCCTGGCGCTTCTAAGCTGTACATGTCCCTGTGCAATGTCCTAGATAGAATCGCTAGTGACCTTAAGAAGATCGTCCGATGAACGTCTTCGATCCCGTCTGGAAAGGCTTCATTACATGCTTTTGCAAAGAGGAAGTCCTTTGCAGACTGATGCACAAAGTAGACTGTGTCTTCTCGCAGGGTGAGAAACGATCCACAGAAGCCGACAATCTCCCGCACCGACTCCAGGTCGTCCAATCCTCAAGCTGCTCCACGAGCGCAACCAACTCAGAGATCGTCACAGGTCGATACAGGATCGCAGTCGAAGCCAGTACCTGCCGGCAGATCTCAGCGCCGTCAGACTCGCTTATCTGGTGCATCATCCGCTTGTACAAGGAGTCTAGCCCGGGCGGGAACGAGGCTAGCTTGTTTAGCACGTTCCACTTTGGTGTCTTTTTGAGGTCTTGGCACACCAACGCTACCCAAAGAAAAGTATCGTTCGCATTTGACGTTAAGTGCTGGAGCACAGCGTCTCGAACCTCTTCTTTGTACCGCTTTTCCCGCGCTAGCTGATCCACCTTTTGTTGGATAAAGACAGCAACTGCAGCCGCAACTGACTTCGCGTTCAGCTCAAGGCTTAATCTTACTTTGTGTCCTGCCTGCTCTAGCTGTGCTTCAATGTTTGGCCAGTTACGGCTTGAGACAATCCACTTGACGCGAGAAGCCGCAGACGACTGCCGTACGACAAACTCTAGCAGCTTTGGAAGATCAGTGATGCACTCGTCGAGGGCGTCGATGATTAAATATGTTGTGCGTAGGCCCGGGTCTTGTAGCACGTCCGCCCATATCTCACTTAAGGCTATCCAGGCATTTGCATCTTTGAACATGCTTTTGCCTGCATTATCGTACCTCTTGCGGACGTGCGATACGAGCGACGGCTGCTGTCTCACAAGCATGTACAGCAGCCCTCGTAGCACGGCTGTGGCGCTGTTGATGCGGGAGTCGGTCGCTTGGCAGAAAAAGTACGCCAGATGGGCAGTAGCATGCATGAGACTTTGCAGCTCGTCGGTGATGCCGCAGAGTAGCATCGTCTTGCCTTTCCCAGGATCACCTTTTATCCAGAGCAGTCGGCTGTGCGGGTTCTGTTGCCATTGCTGGAAAGTGGTGTTGTTGAGGATCCAGCGGTACGAGTCCGCTAGCAGTCCGCCTTTAATCTGTTCAATGCGCGTCATGTCCTCATGCGGGTCTGTGCTGCGTAGGTCTTGGACACATCGCTTTGAACTGTCGATCTCATCCATGAGGCGCCTGAAGGCGCCAACTGCACCTTCGCCATACACTGGCGCCAGCTTGACATATAAAATGCCTTGCAGCGAGTACGCTCCATCTTCTTCGCGTTTGGTTGCCGGCCTTCATTCCACCGCAACCGTTCGTTGACGCTGAACTGAAAGAGAGGGGCTCCATTGAGCACTTCGTATGGGATGCTTGTAATTCTATGAATTAAAGACATGAGCGACGTCTTATCGCCAAGCTTCTCCCACTCTAGGGAAAAGAACTCGACTTTGCTTGGGGCAAGCAGCTCTTGAAGTGTCCAGCCACGCGTGAACCATCGGCTTGACCTGAAAGCAGGCTCCCAAGCGAATTTACCCAGCATATCGTCGAGTTTCCTCTTCCTCGTTAACACATCTGATAAATACACATAGCATCTCGTCGCGTTCTGGTACCACCAAAACATGGATTGGATAGCGTGAGAGTGCTCAGCCTTGTTTGTCTTGTTGATGCAGCAGGTATCGATCCAGAAGTACTCCAGCCCGTCTTGTCGCGCCTGCTCTCCGCAGAAACGAATCTTCTCGTAGCCAGGCTTAGCCTTGCCACCGCTGTTCTTGATGTCCGCAAAAGTCACCTCCTCTTTATCTGCTCCCCAGGTGTGAGACAGTATCGCATAAAGAGGCAGCTCATCGTCATCAAAGCTGGTGATGGTGAGCTCTCCATTTTCGCCGTACTTCAGGAGGTGCATCGATCAGTGTGGATGTGGGGCAAGCGCGTGCAATACGAACGACAGGAGGCTTGATGCGGCAACCTGGTAGGCAGAGTACAACAGCTGACTTCCCTATTCTCTCTAGGTAAGCATGTAGAAGGAGGATGTATGGCGATTACTGTACCAGGTCGATCAAACACGAACAGCAACGTGCAACAGTGCAGGAGCTGGAGCTGACGCTGGTTTGGTGACAGCGTCACATCAGGTCTTGAGCGGGGTAGTCGTGGCAGAACATTACGAGCAGCATGTAAGCCGCGAGGCTGTAAGGCAGCTGCATTAAAGACAACATGAAATGAGCGTATCGTTAGCTTGGCGCGTAATCATGAGCAGGGCGGCAGAGCGCAGTGCATCGTGCGCAGTGGTAGGCGCTGTCAGCGTACGCCACAGCTATCTTTCAGAAGCTCCACTGTAGGCATAGCGTCAATTTTGTTACGATAGCATACATTGATATCTGAGCACGCTACTACAAGCTACTGCGTGCCAAGAGCGGCAATAGCCCTATGCCCGTGCAGGCGAGTTTTGGCGATCTTGCCGCCTGCGCGGAGAAACTGCCGGAATGCACAATAACCATCCTAATTCGACATTTAGAGCCTGCTATCTCAATCTTTGAGATCTATTCTCCCTTTCTATACCTCCGAACGCTTATCAGAGACTCGCTGCTACGAGTAAACAGGGGGTACCAGCAGAGGGTTAGTAAACGCCATTATCAGAACGACCGACAGCACGTCCAACACCGCGCTCTTCTTAGTCGGAGGCTAATACACTCAAAGAACAACATGTGCAGAACAAAGAGCATCGATCTCGACTTTGTGCAGTTGCGCTGGCCTGACCCCGAAGGTTCGGAAGGAAAAGTGTCCCGCCACACAGGGTGTCCCGCTACGCAGGGATGGACATTACCAAGGTAGACGACGCGGAGAAACGATATGGGTAGGGCACGTAAGAAGTCTACGCTGTGTACTCGGCGTAATAAGCCCGGCGGAATCGATAGCCGTCGCGACACGTTGTAATATCATCATGACCTGGTTCTCTTTGGAACTCAACACTGAGAACTTCCCCACACGCGAGTATCGGAAGACTTTCTCCACTGCCTGCAATCGAGCAGTTCACGCCGTCGTAGAGCGGTCGGATGCCCGGCCATTTCTCCTTCGGTGTGAACGGCAGATCGTCGATCAGGCTACTGAGGACGGCTGGCTTTTCCTCCACAACATCGTAGACTCTTTCAAAGGGTGCAGCATAACATGGGTTAACCGGAATGCCTTGCGGCCCAAAGTAGACGCTCCAGCCGTGAGCATAGCTATAGACATTTTCTTTGTAGAGAATTTGGATGGAGTCCTTGTACGGCGAGGATCGAGCCTGAGCACGGGAAAGCTCATGCGCCTGTACGTTGATCGAGGAAGGCGATGGTGCTAGAGGGCGCACATGTACTTCAACTTGAGAATCGTCTGAGTCTGCAGCCTTTGCCAGCGTCCGTGCTGTAACGGAGACAAAGCTGCAAACGAGCCAGGCTAGTAGAACGGATGGTCTTGCCATGGCTTTTTGCAATCCTGAAAGCGGCGTCTGAACTCCACTGTTATTAAGAAAATGAGGTCAGTGGGTTGACCATGTCAGCAATTTGCTTCCTGTCATCATCGTATGAAAGGAGGGAGATGGGCATTCTCATCAAGGCAGGCGTCAGTCGCTTTGTTATGATGCTCAGTACCTTTCACAGTGGGACTTGATGCGCTTGCACCCAGGTTTTGACCCTCCTTTCGAGCTAGGGGACGCTAAGAAGAAAATAGTCCAAAGCCTCTCAGGGTTGTGAGACACACAGCGTTCTTTTCGTTACCCACCTGAAAGGCAGTGAGCGTTTTGCGAGCAATTTCCGGTCCTGCAACGGCATTGTCCGCTATATGCTCCTTACCATCACCAGAAATTAAGTATGACCACCTCTCACATCATTAATACTGACGTCGTAATGCACAGCCACGCATCCCTGTTTTACCTCGCGCCTACCTTTTCGATGCAGTCCACCTGCTCACAATGTCCCTGTTTAGCGCCACTGACGCGTGTGCCGAACACTCTACCAGGTACTGTATCGCCATCGGACTGGGACAATTCTTCGTAGGCGAAAAGTCGAGCGTGCTTAATAATCAATACCTCATTAGGGCCTCCAAAATCCCCAGAAATGGATATGGTGTCATGTTTCTCTCGAGCTTCAAATCTTCGGGATAGGATCTCTCGATGCTAGATCTGCTCGACTTACCGTAAGGGCGCCCGAAATCTGTTGAAGCTTATTTGGCTCGTTTGTTAGAGGATAACGTCCATCCCTTCGATACGGGACACCCGCTGTGGCGGGACGATGCACTCCTACTTCAAAGCTCAAGCGTGATGGGTAATTTCCCAACTTATGAAATTAATCCTTCCAGCCACATAATTCATTTCCACCTTCCAGACTGAGAATGCGAAGTCTACAGCAGCCTGCATGATGATGTTGTCCCGCCACAGCGGGTGTCCCGTATCGAAGGGACGGACGTTACAAATGTATGCGCGATACACGCCAGTTGCGTTACTATTCGTAAGCACAGCTACTATCTAGTGCCCACAGCCTAGTTACGTAACTTCATCTGCGGTACACCGTGCTAAACATCCATTTCCATCGGATCATTGGTGCGGCGTCTCAGCTCAAAGGCTTCAGCTCAGGTATGATGTGAAAATACTGTCGGAGCTGTCCCATTTACTAAGCATGCTAAGCTTGCGATCACGCATTGTCTAATTGTGGGTTTGACAAGCTGACAGCGATTCACTCAGATGCTTACACAATTTCGATTAGCAACTCCAGTACTGTCATCGGAAAATCGGCTGATCTTCGCACATATCAATGTCTAGTGTGGATCAGGTGTTGTTTGTCACGTCCTCCGTTTATAGCCAGCACAGGACAGTAACTTATACTTGCATTGTTTCGCAATATCGTAGGTCTCAATTATTCTCCATCGAGGGAGATCCTAACACCACATGGCTTTGGATCGATCGTCATCGATCTTGAAGCGTGAATTTCCCGCAGGGACAACTCGACCTTTAGTCTTGAGGAATCTCGGTAAACTGTCGATTGGCGCTCGAGATCATCAAGAATGGTGGCCGGCGGTGAAGATTATTGGAAACAGCAGGACACACTACTTGATTGAATGGGAATGGGACGATCCAATGACAGGAGAGCCGTATATAGCATCGTGGGAGCCACATGACTATGTCACGCCAGCTCTCGAAGCAACGTGGACAAGCAAATATCAAAGGAAGCTGGATTTCTCCATACAAGAGGGAAATGTCAAAAGACTGCACGCGACTGCATCACCTAAATCGGAAAGCAGCGGGCGAAAGAAGCTGCGGTGCTCGCAGGGCAAAGTAGTGTCACGTCTCCAGTCGTAACATGCCTCAGAAGACATCAAATCTCGTTGCATCAAGATTGAAGAAGTTGAAGCAGCCTCTGTGAGTGGAAGGGTCTAAATAATGCCGCTGGTTCCCCTATCGAATCTGTCTTGAATCCTATGGCGTTGATTTTCATCAATTTAACTCTCTGAGACCGAGATGGGACGCCTCGTGCCCGCCGCGTGCCCAGTGTCTCTTGTAGCTAAACGCTATTTACCTCAAACCATGCCGATCAAGAGACCTGATCGTGAACACACGCTCTGGCGTTCCATGGCTCGGTATCTCTCCTCCGGGTTGTGCAGTAGCCGGGGCTGGGCGGTCATACATGCTAACGAACTTGGAACTACAAGACAGCAAGTGCGTATGGGGTTCTCAAGTATGTGTGGTTGTTCCAAGCTGACTATGATGTTGTTGCGCAGTAACAGAGTCGTGTCTTGTAATTACCATAGCGATTCACAAGGAGATGACTGCATTATTGCTAGTGAAGGGTGACAGTAATCGCTACGTATAGTCTGGTGATTGCCTGGATAAGCACAAAGACAGGTCAGCTTATCACGCGCAAGAGACACACAACGCTTGCAGGTCGATATATCTCCCCAATCGTGCGTACAAAACGCATCATCAACCACAGTCTCACCCGTGCGAGGGGCCAGGTATCCCAGTCGCTTCAGAATGCTTAATTACAGAGCTTGTTGCATGTGATTTCGAAATTAAAAAAAGAAGGAAGGACAGGCACGACAAGACCGTCGCTCGTATATGCGAATCCATCAATGAGAAGACTCGATAAGATAATCCACATCAATCCTGATACCTGCATGGCATTGGTGGAGCCTAACGTGACTATGGAAATCCTTGTTACTGTAGAGAGACCATGCGGAGCATGGCCTCGTTCCGTCGGTCGTTGCTGGTTCAAAGTCCACTTCCATCGGGGACGCGTTTGTTGCAGCCTTGGCTGGATCCTCGTCCTCAAGGTCCGGTACATTTGACTGCGCTGTAGCTTCCATCGAGACGGTCAGGAGTGATGGGCAGCGCAAAATCGCAAAAATGGATAGCGTTCGCTCATTGGGACTACTGGTGAGCAACGCACTGACGACCAAATTAAAGATAATCTTGGTCGACGCTGCCCCATCCGTGGAGATCACGGACTGGCCAGTAGCTTCCGTTTCTGATGCGATGATACTAATGCAGAGACTCGAGGACACAGGCAATGTAAATCTGGTCGCCTCCGTATTAGGCCCTATGGTGATGGACGCCTCGAGGGTAGCCTCTTCGGTGATCAACTGTTCGGCTGACTTTGTAGAGGGTATTTTGTTCAGCCCGTGCTCGGGCTTCGTAGTGATCGGGCGTTTTACCTCGGCCGCACATCACACTGTCAATCCTATACTACCGGAAGGCAACAGTTTCTCGCGTCATCTGCTTTCCGTTTGGGATAGGCAGCATGCCCGCGTTGACATCATCTCCACTGTGGACTACTTGTTTCGAAACGACGATGGCCGCGCGACTAATACAGCCCGCTCGAGGCGCCGCTCTCCTACACGCAAGCATAACCGAGCGACGATGTATCAAGACATCGGCATACACACACACACACAATTTATTTACGCCCGGCGGCCGAGCCGAAAGGGCTACTAGCGCTAATCGACCGCTACACTTCTTATGCTACATCTTAGCCTCATTTGGCCCCTGCAACTTCTTTGTCTCACTTCCTGCTGTGCATTTCTATTCCTACTAAGCCCATGCTGTCCTTCTTGTTCTTTTGCTCTCCACCCCCTACCTTTCATTCAGTTCTCGTGCGCTGGTATTGATGGCGACGGACTGGCTCAGAGTAGATTTCTCTAAGTGTTCAGCTTCCTATCTTTGGTGGCTGAAGCGCTGTCTGCTCTATTACACGAGGCACTTAATAAACTAGGTTAGTCTTAGTTTTTGGTTATCAATTTGCGTTAAGTCTTCCTGTCGCCACTGCGAACCGTATCGTCGCTCGCACCGCGTCCATATCTGGCGCCCATTTCGCGTTGTCTGTTGCCGCTTTTCTGCCTAAGTAGAGCGACATGTTGCCTCTGCCTGTCTGCGTACATTGCAGCATCTCTGTTCGCTGTGCTATCCACCTCCTGCATCGGAACAGGAAGTGGTCCACTGTCTCTGCTGCCTGTCCACAGTCGCACTAGTCTGTCCTTGATGCTTTAATTCTGTGTAAATATGTGTTCAGCCTTGCCATGCCTGTTCTTAGCTGCGCGAATATGCTGCGTTCTTTCTGCGACAGCGAGTCGTACAGTTGTCGTGTATGCTTTCCTGGCAGTGCAGTGTCAATGCGTTTCGAGTACTTTCCTACATTGTTAGGCACCCTCTGACCAGAGCCTTGCTTGCGTGCTATGTTGTGAGTAGTCGACCGCACCCTGGGAAGCTGTGTCTGTGGCATGGCGTTTGGTCTTGTTGCTGTCTTTGCCTCCTGCTTCGCAAGGCGTGCTAGTTTGCACTCTTCGCTTGCAGGCAGCCACAACACTGTCACTGTGTTCCCGTCTCTTCTTAGCGTCTGGGCGGCCTTGTAGAAATGGCTGATGTAGCTTTGTCCAGACTGCTGGCGGGGGCTTCTCAGCGTGAGCACAGCGGCTTTGTTCCTCGTTGTTAGTGCGATATTGCGGAATCTGAGCTTTGGCAGCGTGCTTAGCGCTTCAGCTATTGCTGCCAGCTCTGCTGAGTAGGGATTGTGTTCATCTCTCGCGCCCAGCGTAGTGGAGAAGGACCGTGTTTAGTTGTGCATCTTGATCACCCTGCCCATTCCAACTACCCTGTTCCTCGCCAAGCTGCTTACCGCGATGCAGACTGCCCAGTCTGTCTCAAGGCGCTGCGCCGCGTCTTCTGTGACGGTCTGCACCCTCTTCTCCCATGGCGCCAAGACGCATGGGCAGATGGTTTCCATCTGTTCCATCTCTATGTCCTTGAGCGAGTCTGCTACTTGGTAGAGCGGCGAGCAATACTGTCTTCTGAACTTGCGCATTCGCGACGTGTTTCTTCGCAGCAGGTTGGTTTCAGGCAGCGCATGAATGTCTGTCCATAGCTTGACTGCCCGCTTCCAGAACCGTTCTTGCGCGCTTGGGATGTGCGCCTCTGCCTCCGCCACCCACGTTGCTGTCGTGACGAACGTCCCTACAATGGCTTGTGCTCCTACTCTTTGTATCCTGTTGATAGGCCCTACCACTTTGTCTTTAAAGGCGTGCATCCACACGTTTGACGCGTAGTCTACTGTCGGGGCGACTGTCGCCGTGAACAACTGCCGTGCCACTGCAGGTGAGAGCCCTCTCAGCCTCCTAAGCTCTAATGCTGCCTCTAGCCCCTTTGCAGCTGCTCTTGCGATGTGCTTGTGGTACTTGAGCCTGGTGTCCATGAGCACTCCTAGTATCTTAACGTGGTCCTTGGGCGACACGCTTTGACCCTTGATAAGGAAGGGTTCTGTTGCGCTCTTGTACGCTTTCTGGGTAAAGTGGATGACTGCCATCTTTTCTGCTTCGAATGTCGCACCACTTCTCCGTTCCCATTCCAGCGCATCGCTGATGATGGCCTTGATCCCCTCCCTGTTGCTTTGCGCTGTAGGTCCTGTGACCCATGCGGTGAAGTTGTCAACGAACGTGATTGCACCTCTGTAGGTATCAATACGTTGTTGCACTAGATCAGCATTGAAGAAGAGGAACAGGATCGGAGACAGTGGAGAACCTTGCGGCAGACCTGCCTGCGGTAGCTCTCGCATCTCAGAGGCCTGCCCATTGACTTGGATAGATGCAGTGCGCCCTGAGCAGAACGCCTCTACCCACTGCAGCAGCTTCTGAGGTATGCCTCGCGCTTTCATCCTCTGCAGCAGTCGTTCTTTGCAGACTCCATTGTACGCTCCCTTGACGTCAAAGTTGATCAGACTGACAGTTTGCCGACCCCGCCATGCGGTGTAGATCTGTTCTTGCAGAAGTACTAGTGCTTGCTCAGCTGATCGTTGCTTGCGCGCTCCAAAGTGGTTAGTGGGCAGAAGTCCGTGTGTCTCCACCATGTACGAGATCCTCTCTGCTACCACCGACTCGAGCACTTTTCCTAGTGTGGCGAGCAGTGAGATGGGCCTCCAGGCTTTTGCAATTGTGTAGTTGTCCTTGCCTGGCTTCTTGAGCGGGATGATCTTGGCGTGTCTCCATTGGCTGGGCAGTGATCCCTCCTCTAGTGATTGCCGGAACAGCTCGAGAACGTGGTGTTTCACAGTTGGCCAGACCTGCTTCCACACTGCCACTGGCAGCCCATCTTCCCCTGGCGCTTTCCACGACTTTGCAGCATGCAGCTGCCTCTCTACTTCTTCGAGCGTGATGGCTGGCATGTCTATGGGCGCTCTCTGCGGCCTGTCTCCTTCATCGTCGATATTGATTGGGAGTGGAGGGAAGAAGGTACCAAGAAGCTCCTCGGCTTGTTCCTCCTGGTCCATCGTAGTCGTCCCATCTACTCTGTTAAGCGGTGGGACTGTCCCAAATGCTTCATTGCCCGCTTTTAGGTACTTGGCCGCGTTCCAGATGTTGTCTGCCAGGAAGTCGTCCCAGTGCTTTTTCTTCTGTTGCCGGATGGCGTCATGGTACTGCTTCGACGCCGTCTTCGCCGTCTCTTCCAGCTCAGGCCTAGCACCTCCAGCTCGTCGCGCGGCTCTGGCACGGTTCCTCCAGAATGTGTAGATGCGTCGTAGCTGTGTTAAGTCTTGGGTCCACCACCTCTTCGCGTATGGTGACGGCCTAGCCTTGGGTGTCAGGGTGTGCACCGCTTCTATCACCGCTGCCATCAATTTGTCTGTCCTCTGCTGTGTCGTGCCCTCTGGCGGAGTCGCCCCAAGCGTCCTAGCGATCCTGTCGTTGATTGCGTTCCAAGGTGCATTCTTAAACATAAGTTGTTCCTGTTGCTGCGGCACTAGTACCAAGCTGTCAAAGACCGTCTCAATCGTTCTGTGCTCTGAGCCGTGCTCAGTTTCATAGACTGCACATCTCAGCACTGTGTCTGCCAGTTCTTTTGACGCCAAGACCAGGTCAATTGTCGTCTCGTAATCTCCTCCTTGCCACGTCTTGGTGCTGCGCGGGAGCAAGCTACTGAGTGAATATTCTGTCATCAGATCGATGATCAGGTCTGCTTCCCCTTGTCTGATTAGCGTTACGTCCTCTCCTCCCCACAGCTAGTCGTGTTGATTGAAGTCCCCAGCTAGCACCACGTCTACCATTGTGCCTGCCCCTTGTCTTGCATCCTTGATGATCTTGTCCAGACTTTTGCATGCGACTTGCAGTCAATGCGGGTCTCCTCCTGGTACGTACACTGACAATACCAAAACCTGTCGCCCGTAGAGTCTGATGATCGCTGCTGTCATATCTGGAGACTCAATCTGTACTTGTTCTGCTTCTGCTTCCTTATTCACCCACAGCATGCTCCGTATTGGCTACCTCCCTTCTTGCCAGGTAGATGGCACCATCTTGGTCCACTTGTGATGGAGCATAGGGGTTGTCAGGAGACGACCCTGGAGGCATCGCGCATGCGGCTCCTGAATTGCTATCACTGTCGCATCTTGCATCTCTTTGTCGTTCATCAGGCTGTCGTGCACCTTGCCTTGCTTTCTTACATTTAGTTGGACCATGCGGAATGTTCTATTCATGTTGAGGTGGGTACAGTATCTGACAGGTTCTGCTGAATGACTCGTGTGGTCCTCCACATATCACGCATTTTGCCACTACTTCGCTGCAGTTCTTGTGGTGGTGGCCCTCTTTAGCGCATCTTGCACATCTCTGGGCTTTTCTGCACTGATATGCTTTGTGGCCCATCTCTTGGCAGTTGTAGCATTGCGCTGGCCATGGTCGGTGTTCAAACGCGCTTGTCGTGCCAGACTCCCTGCCTACATGAAAGAAGCTGTCTGCGATAAGTCTTCTTAAATTGCTTTTCTTGGTCAGGTACACCACCATAGATCCGTACGCCTTCGGAACGTCTTTCTTACTCAGCCACGCAATCTTGGCGACTGTTGCTCCATTCTCTTCGCCGCATGCTTGCGCTACTCCCTCTCTGACTTTGTCCTTCTTATCTAGCACTGCTGTTCTTTTGACGTTGTTAACCTTAACTGGGTAGAGCTCATTGCGCAGCACCCGCGAGCCTAATCCAATCTTCTCTGCTGCTCCCTTGACTAGCTGGTGCTCGTCTTCGCTCCTGCACGCGATCCTGATCCGGCTCTGGGTCGAGTGCTCGACGGTCACGGCTCAGCATCGCCAATTTGCTTAAGTCTCTACTTTTCGCATTTCCTTTTCCACAGCTGCTCTGACAGTGCCTGCTGACATTCCGCCATTTACGCTTTCTGCTCTGGAGATATCCACTGTGACGTTGGGTGCATCGCTGGGGGAGGGGCTAATCCCGTTGAGGTGTTGGTGGCTTGCTGAGGTTCCGGAAGTGGCGCCCAGTCCAGTGGGTGCGCTTGCGGCCGCCACTGACGCCCAGGAGCGCGCGCCAGAGGATACTGCTGCGAGGTCGTCAACGCGTGCGTTGAGCTCCGCGACTTCGTCGATAAGCTTGACATTGTGGTCTATAAGGACTTGTTGGTTTTCTCTAATCTCTTTGGTTTCGCGTTCTAGGGTCTTGATAGTCTCATTTTGCTGCCAGATGATTTCTGTCAGGGCGACAAGCAGGTCCTTGTTGGTGCTACCCCTCCTGGTGGTCTTAAGAGCAGGCTGGCTACTTCCAACCTGGATGGTATCGGACTCGTCTGCAGATGGGTCGTGTTGTTCCTGTGCTCTTGGGTGCTGTACGCTTTTCTCAGTGACCCTTCTCACGCGTTTCTTTGGTGGTGCCGCTAGCTCAATTAGGAAAGAGGTCGCGTCGCGGTCGCGTTCAGGGGTCGAGACCGCCAACTCTCTCTCACGACCAGATCGCAAGCTCATACTACCTCAAAGAGTCCTCGAGATTCCTCTCTCCCTAGGTCTACTACAGTCGCTCGCTCTCACAAAGTACAGTGCTTCCGCTTTCCTGAAAGGTCCTGAAAGGTACACACACACAATTTATTTACGCCCGGCGGCCGAGCCGAAAGGGCTACTAACGCTAATCTAACTTTACACTTCTTATGCTACGTCTCGGCCTCCTTAGCCCATATATCTTCTTTGGCTCGCTTCTTCTTGTAGCTTATCATCCAAGTCAGAACCCTTTCTCTATATCTAGAACGCTTCTTCTCTATTTAATGCACCTCGTCAGACGCTCGTGGGTTAGTATTGCCGGCGGCAGGCTGGCTTAGAGTCGGCTTCTCCAAGAGATTCTCCAAGTGTTCAGCGTCCTATCTTCGGCGGCTGAAGCGTTGTCTGCTGTCTATTGCACGAGGCTGTAGACAAG
>MU006366.1:0-18056 GCA_010093695.1 Plenodomus tracheiphilus IPT5
TAACCCTAACCCTAACCCTAACCCTAACCCTAACCCTAACCCTAACCCTAACCCTAACCCTAACCCTAACCCTAACCCTAACCCTAACCCTAACCGCAGAGTCAGCTCGCGATGCGTCGTGAGAGGGGCACAGGGCATATAGGACAACAGCATATCTTGGCGTCATGTTACGATTCAAATACAATACTCATAGCGAGTCTCCCAATAATATGTCACCCTTCAGTCTGCGCATATCTGCCAGATATCGCGATATAAGCCATGTGTCTGTGCACGATACCTGCCAGATATCGCGATATAAGCCATGTGTCTGTGCATGATATCTGTCAGATACTACAATTTATATGGAGAGTAGTAGTTAACGCTTACCTAGAGGGCTCTACGTTTAGCTGTTAGCTTCTTCAAGGCAGGACACAATGGTTACTAACGTCAATAGGTACGTTTTAGGCAGGGCAACCAGCTTATAGTAGGTTGCCCTCTCTAAAACACCCGTGTATCTTAGAATAACTATCTTGGCAGGAAGTTTGGATTAAAATCAGTATAGCCATACGCTATGTATCAGCTGCAGATTACATTTACTACTTGAATTGGGTGCAAAAGTCGCAAAATCCATCTTTTGAAAAATGAACGCACGGGCCAATATTTTGCCGATATAAGGCAAGAATCGGGTATCCCATATATTTTAGAATACTAAAAGATAGCACTCTATCTTTCTTAATTACTATTATAATAACTAGACTAGCTATAGATAATGTAAATAGTGCAATTTTATTACTTTATTCTACTCTATAAAATAATTTTTTTACTATACTTATTACTAGTATAGAAGGTAAGGAATAGGTAGCGCAGTCCTACTATGCGGTCCTACTCGCAGTTTTCTTATCAGGGCGTTATCGCGCCTACTAAAATCGCGGTCCTACCGCGACTGCATGCAGTTGCATGGAGGTAGGTATCCTACATATATTAGGCAAGAATTAGATATCCTATAGGTAATAGAGTGTAAATTAATAAGTATAATAATTCTTTTTACTTTCTAGATATATATAGCGTACTAGTCTACTAGCAGCACTGTATAGGAATTGTAAACCTAGGGCAATTACTTAACAAAGTAGGAGTAAGCCCTACTAAACTTGTCCTACCTGCTCGATGCTCTCTGCAATCGCGTCTTTGTACCCTACCATACCTGGACTTCTCGGATGAAACGTTTTAACCTGCCGCGTTGGTGTGAACCATCCAATGTGCTGACTTGTTACATTTCTACTTTGGATCTGTGCATTTGCTTCCGCAAGATATGTTGCTTCTGTGCTGTTGCTGCTTTCCGCCACAGCTTCAGCGTAGTAGCACAATGACCTCAGGTAAGGATCAGCCTCTGAGTCTAGCGTTTTCCTGCAGTCGGCATCGGGTAGAGGTATGCGACCTGCATCGATGATTTGTTTGATTTCAGCTTGCTCAATGGCTGCGGTGTTTACGCTAGAGCCTGGAATTGAGACATCAGGCCAGCCACTGAGAAAGAACCATGTGCTGTCAACCTCAGGTGCAGGTTCGTGCCAATTGCCTTGCTCGCACCAGCGGTGTGCGTTGAAGTGGGCGTTGACGTCGACGAAATTGATCTGGGAACCACCGTGTTCCTTATTCGCTTCCATAACTGCTGCTTCGATGACTTTGTTTAAATCCTTTACGAGATTATCAATCTCAACGCGTAGATCCTGCTTGAGGTAGACAATGCGGTTGAAAAACCAATCTGGGGATGGATTGTAGCCAGCCCACCAGTAGTGGAAAGTTGACTTATCGCAGTCGGACGTAGCAGCGTTAAAGAATTCAACGTAACTTGTTATGTAGAGTTGCAAATCCTGTTTTTGTGTAAGTATAAGGTTGAATGTAATTTATAGTGTCTCGACCCACCGATCTACCAGACTTGTCCAGAATTCTTCGATAGGCGGCCTTCAGTTTGGCTTTCATCCCATCCGATCCCTGATCGCTCATAATGTCTCGAGCCTTTTTCTCAGCATCAACACAGTTTGCTCACATCGTCGAGCCCAAATGTGCTGTATTAGGGGTAATTATGCAATAGTACACCAGATCGCTAAAGCCAACGTCGTTACCGCCGATGGAAACAGTGCCGACGTTAGTTTTATTCGAGTCTTTCCATTCGTCGATCTGGCGGTTCAGTCCCTTAGTAGTGTCACCAGAGCACACTTTTCGCTCGTAAGGAATGCCCTCGTCATTCCATGACTTGTAAAGCAGATCCCCAAAGTTGTTTTCGCCTATTCTGCAAGCGTCTCCGCTAGTAGTTCCGGTACCCATACCGGCACCATAAGAATCACCAAAGTGAACGTACCCCACAATTTCCTGCATAGGATCGTCGAATATGGTATCATCGTAGACTGGACAATTTGCCCTGGCGTACAGAGCTTCCTTTTGATCACGGCGTCGCAAAAACTTTGGAATAGGACTTCCTGAGACTTCTTGTACCATGGAGGACAATGTCCGTGTAGTAGGCGGATTCGATATCGCGGAATTCATACCAGAGACTGGGATTGGAGTAACGCCTATTCCTCCGCCTGAAATGGGAGTGGCTGGAAGGAGCGTTGGAGTCGGATCCAATGTGAAGAGGGGTCCCGGTAGCGGTGGTAGCGGTATCGCTTTGTTGCACTTATTACTAAAGTAGATGCCAGCAGCAGTGAGCGCGTACGAATCCGCGTTATTTCCTGAGGTTTTCTCGTTGCAAAGACCGTCCTTGCCTTCGGCATTACGGCAGAGTGGATTCTTATCGTTTTTGTATATGACACAACCACGATCGAAAAGGCCGCGAGACAGCTGGTAACATGCGGCAAAACCGTATGCGTAGTCAAGGCTTCTAGTATTTTATTAGTACTATACAATCGACATTTTGCATCGGTGCTTACGGGTCCTCAAAGAGCATGGCGTATCGTGTGTGTGTCATTTCGTGAACGAGTAGGGCTGCTTTGGATCGGTGAGCTTCCCTGAGAGTCATCGAATCGCACTCGTTTGCTCTATCGTTGGTTGCTTTGATGTCGCCATCCGTAGCGAAAAATTGGTCACAAAAGTTCAGTGTTCTCCTATCGTCGCCCATGTGTGCATAGTAATCTTTTTTCTTGCAGAATTTTGAGTCGGATTTGCACGTAACAACAAAGACGTATTCCTCGTTCGTTCCGGATATCATCTGCGGGATCTTCCCGAAAACTTGTGAGGTCTCATCTTTGAAGGTTGGCGTATTTCGAAGACTTTCAGCGAAAAAGTTCTTGAAGTAGTCACCTTTCTCAACGTCTTTGCTTGCTGAGGTGGCCATATCTGAAGCTAATTGCATTTCTTCTTCGATGATAGCTTTATGTGCATCACAACTGTTGTCTGCGTAATGCACCATCAACGCCTCTGCACCGCCAATTGCCAGGAGGGAGTAAATGATGTATATGAACATGGCTAGGAAGATTGGATGGTAGATTTCGTGGTTTGTAGTGACTTCACTGTGACATAGTATCTGGCTTGCTTCTTATACAAAATTTCCATGGGCTAAGGAAGTTCATAGCCATCCTCATGGCGAGCATCTTGGCCTCCACGGGTAACATGAACTCCCAAAGTAGATCTCGGGATTATGTTGGAGGCGGAGGCGGCACAGATTTGGGGCGTTCGAGCAATCATGAAACCGGACGAGGATGGCTGAGGCTGTTGACAAGGTACCTGATCGAACCTGCGGACCCATGTTCGGCCCTGTGTAAGGTATTGCGATAGGTCTTCGGGTTGGGACCAAGAGCCCAGAGGTGAACTCGCCCACGACCTCGACTTGTTAGCCACGGCGCTCTAGCGTGCCCCACGATCCTCAAACATCTGCCAGAGCACACGATCCATCTCATCTCACTTCGCCCTAGAGCTGGGTATATATAGATCTAGCGCTCGGTCTCATGTACATATATTTCTCACTGCTTCCAGCACTAATAGATCACAGTATTCCCTTATTCCTTTCCCCAGTGTTACCAGCACAGGTCTTGCTCACGAGGAAGGAAAATAAGAAGTCTCCTCTGCATATAAATTCAAACTTGTATGGATATCCAAAGCGAATGCTATGCTGTCTGCCTTGGCTCATCCAACTCATCCCTTGTAACTCGTAAGTCTGGCTGATGTTGGGGGCGAAACTCAAACTTCACCCATTTCGCAAAGAGCGAAGAGGGCGCTAACCACGCCGCATGCAGCAGCTAGGTAACTTACGGACCACCCGCATCTCATCTTCCGTCAGCAGCAGCCCACTTCGGTGCTTCAGAGCATCCTAATTTCCACGCACAGCCCAGGTGGACAACCGAAAACAATACTGAAATCTGCAAACTACGAACCGTTTCTCACACTCTCTATCCCGAGCTGAAACATGGAGGAGAAATTAGCTTCTCACGTGAAGCTGTCAGGAAAGACGGCGCAGTAAGTACCCCGAGAGTATGTGCAATGAAAGCTCATGATGAACTAGTCCGGATTTGCCTCAGCTCCGCCTCGAGTTGAGCGCATGCAAGAGACTTTCCTTGACACTCCCATATCATATCTCCTTCACCTTTGAACATGAAGGTGGCCACGAGGGCAAGCCGCTTATCTTTGAGTGGAGTACTGCAGCACATGGGCTCAGAATGCCAGGACTTGTGCTTCTCCATCATACGGCCGTTGGATTCGAATCAATAGCTGTTGATCATCCAGAGCGACTCGACTTACACCGACACGGACCGATATTGGTCAATGGATGGAACGAAAATCTGTGGGAGCTGGGCCCCAAAGGATCATTCACACTCATGACCAGCTTGCCTGAAAGATATCAAAAGATACTCGCTACCAATGAGACATATACACTACTGTGGCCAGGCGCCAATATTGCACTGTGGGAATACGGCACAGTGCGCGAACACATGGGTCGAGAGCTCTATGACAAGGACCAGCCCTTACTATTGACTGGTGGAGCTCATATCACTTTCTCGACTTATACTGAGAATGAGCCTTGGCCGGACCGAGCGGCTACAGAAGTTCGGATCGGGTTTGACCGAGCCAACTTCGCAGAAGAGACTTGGCGACGTCAACAAGCAAGAGCGCAGGACGCATTTCCGCCTGCGAGTATCTTAGAACGCGGTCCTGATGCTCCGGTCTTTATTGCAACTCTTGAGGGCCCTTCAACAATTTGTCACGACGAGACTGCTGAAGCCGTGTTAAGAGTCACGTATGAAGCCGAGGCGAGTGCAAAACCCGTAACATTTCATACCAATGTGTTCCAGGACAACAATAGCTATCAGACTGGACGACTTCGAGATGGGAACTGGGTAAATTACGACGACGATGGTGGATGCGGATACCGGATCATGGACAACCCCGACGTGCTTGTTACCGTCAATCAAAGCGAGCATTTTGTCAGCTTACTGCCGGGCGAGTCGTGGACGGCATCGCAACGTCTAGGAATCGACTGGTACGGAGTTCCAGATGATGCCAAGAACAGCGAGGTTTTCCGTTACGTCTTCTGTGGTGGAACGTTGGACTGGTGGAATTGGGGATCCAAGGCTGAGCATGAAGGAACGATTGTGAAGCTACCCTGTTTCATCGATGGACCCGTGACTGATCCGGAGGATAACAATGGAAGGCCAGCACTCATTGTGCCAATGTCCAATGTGATTGAGTATACATACACAATATAGACGACTTCCCCGTCTAGACAAGGATCAATGCAATAAGTCAACTTTTAACCGCTCCCACACCAATGTGCAATCTGCAAGGCTGGCCCCAAACGCCGATCGAAAACTCAAAACTTTGTCTATTTTAGTCTAAACTTCTCTTATCGCACGATGGGGTCCGACTTAATTTCGACGAGGCGCAGCAAAGTACTTTCCTCCAACAGTCTCGTGTTGTTGCCGACTGCGCCGCAACACCATCTGGGTTGCCGCGGGGGCCGTTTCAGGTCATTCGTGGGGTCAGCTGTCAGCACCCAGATTTAGGCAACCTCGTTATGCATCCACTACAACACAATACCCCCATGACAGTAAGACGAGATTTCGAAGCATATTCTGTCTGCTACACACGTCACATTCCATCATTCTACGATCCTAACCTAAGTAATCATGGCTACCATGGATGTACCCAACTGGATCTGCATGTTCGTCAACTACCACAAGTTAAGCTCCCCCCAATGCTGATGCTGCGTAGACTTTTACTCCTTGCCAGTACAATGTCTTTCGGCCCCCAACTGCATCGCACCATCACGAGGAAAGATAGCACTGGCATATCGACATTCTATGTGCTCTTCAACCTCATCTCCACCACTGAACAGTTCGCTTTGACGTTCTTCTTTATCGTAAACTACGCGGAGGATTCCGACTTCTTCGTCCACCATCCGAGAAATGCTGGATCAACTTAGCGCAGATGAGCGTGGTCGTTGTCTTATGGTTGACATAGTAAGTTGTCGTGATCTATTTCCTTACCTTAAGTACAGTATCCTAATCTGTCTACCTAGCTTTATCACATGCTTGTACTTGCCATCCGATCATCGCGATTGTGGCCTCAGAGTTGCGATTGGGACATACATCACCTTCCTGCTCGTCTCCGTCATCCCAGTTTTCAGCGACGCCGCTTTCTCGCGCAGGGGACCAAACCGCAGAATGGAAATGGACATATTCTTCGGTGTCCATTCGCAGTTCCTAAGCTGGATCGTTACCAGCTCTAACGTCGTGGCTGTCTACTTCCAAATCAAGGAGACACGGTTACGACCACAAGAACAGGCTTTGGTTGGCCTGGGATTGGCGCTACAAGCGGTGGTCTTTACAGTACTGGCGTTCTCTTGGGTTGGACGAATTGAATTTCCATATCCTTACGATGGATTCCAGTGGACATACCTCTCGGCTTGGTACCAACTAGTTGGCTGGGCAACTGTTGACAATGGCATCTTTGCGATGGGTCAGATGACCTTGCTCTGGATCATAGCGGGTCACAGAAGTCGTATTCATGGAGGCGTTCATGACGAGACTGAGCCGCTGTTGCGTGCGTGATAGGTAAGAGTAGTTGAAAATAACTTCCAGGTATGGCTGAATGGAAAGCGTGAAGTCGATGTATATCAGACTTCCTAATACCCATAGGAAACACCTCTCTAGGCCTCTCACCTCATGCTGCCTCTAGTTCCACTGCAACTAGGCTAATTTTGCAGGCGCAATAAGGGGGCGATAAGAAAATAGGGGTTAGGACTAGGCAGTAGTGTAACAAGTACATCTCACACCGTCACCCCCACAGTACAAGAAGGTTAGGCTTTAGGCCAATTCCTAGAACTACTCCTATTAGACCCTAACTAGAGCCTATTTAGGGTTCCTCTCATAAGCTAGCTCCTGTACCAGAGGGCCACGTAGTAGCAACTAAAGGATAGGGTTAGAAGGATCCTACGTAGCCTCTAAAAGGCCTCCAACCTAGTGTATATAGAGTCTCTTTCTTCCTCTATAGAAAACAAGTTTTTCTTATCCTTTTATACAAGACCTATAGGAATAAGACTGTACTAGTGTTTAACTCTGCGCGTACTCCTATATACCTTTAAGTAGAGTTAGACCCCTTTTAGATACCTTAACGCCTAAGTCGTTACAAAAATAAAAAATAGCGCCTAATCTTTCTTAATTAATATTATAATAAATAGACTAGCTACAGATAATATAAAGAGAGCATTTTTATTACTTGACTTTGCTCTATAAAATAACTTTTTATTCTACTACTAGCTAGTCTATAGGCTAAGTAACAGGTAGCCTAGTCCTACTGTCTAGTCCTACCCCCTGTTTTCTTATTGCACCCGTATCGCGCCTGCAAAATTAGCCCAGTTACAGTAGAACTAGAGGCAGTATAAGGTAAGTTAGAAACCTTAAACTTTTAAAGCACATACTAGTATCTTACCTCCCATTAGAATTTTAAAGGAGTCCTCCTATGTTAAATAGGATTATCGAATTCATAATAGAAGTTCTTATGGAACTAAACAAAGCGGTGAGTTAAGAAGCGACGGCAAGATAATTTCTATTAGCTAAATGCGTAGCGGTGTGCAAAGTTTTAGAGCTTATCTAGAACCTGAAGACAGTTTTACGGCTTCTCTTGGCTATGCGAGTAGACCATTTCAGACTGTAGAGCTCTAACTATAACAAAAAGCAAGTCAGTTAAATCATGAACATCATCACATCATTTTGAAGTCAGACCACTTACCTAAAGACATCCGTCGATCCAATCAATTTTGCAGACCATATCCTCACCACAGAGCAACATTGGCTTAAAGGCTCTATCATCATCCCCTAATGTATGTAGAGTGATTAGCTCGGAAATATACTAACTAAGTGTAGTGTTCCGCACGTATATAGTGTTCTTGCAAAGGAAGCCTTCTAATTTTCGAGATAGCGAGAAAGCCACTGAAAAAATCTTCTCACCTTCAGCTAGCTCTCTATCATGTTCAATGCTAATAGACTTTACGGTATGTTGTTCGTTATAGCTCGCAGCTAATTTGATGTGAAGGTCGTCAGCGGATCCACGATCACCTGGTTCAGGCCGAAGCATCTCGTCTCGTATGAATTTGAGACACCGTTCCGTCACGCTATCTCCAGTGATCTTACAGTACTCGATGGAATCCTCAATAGTCCCTGTGACCGCCTCATTGACCTTTTTCTTTCGCCACTTACCCCTCTGTTCAAAAAAGCAGTCGTGGTTTTCTCCCGAGAGAGCCAGGTTGCGCTTTCCAAGGGTGATGCTGGACCTCTCAATCGCACCATGTCCGTCTAGGTTCGTTGCTATTACGAGTAGAAAGATGCAGCCGAACGACCAGATATCGGATCGCACTCCACGAGCAGATTCAGGAGCGGAGCATGTTCCAAATCACTTCGCTAATGGTAACTCAAAGACTTCGATAGCCACGCCAGTGCACCGCATATCTCAATCATCTGATGAATATCATGCGATTTCTCTGGCAAAAGTCTAGATCCAGGGAAAATATCCTGGTCTTCAAGGTAGTCTTTGAGATCACGTCTCGCCAACTTGAAATACATACTTCTCATATCCAGACAGCCAGAACCGTGAACAACACTGCCAATCGCAGTTGCGATGTTGTCGTGTTTTAACAACCTTTCCGAAAAGGCTTTCTATACATTGACCTCGTTGCGGTACGCAGAAGTGTTGCTTTTGTCCGAGGGATGCTGGTCAGCGTAGAACTCTTTCCGTGCTATCTCCACAGTCTTCTCAAGTTAGCTATTCGTTGAGATACAAAAATATGATAAGCGTACCTCTGATTCCGAGATTTCCGCCTTTTCCCTTTGATAATGCTTAGCGGCCACCGTCACTGCGTATACTTTTGCTGACAAGCCCTCATGCAATTGTTTCTCTCTCAAATAAGGCGTTCCTGAACCCCTATCAATGGTAACGTCAAAGTCCCCTCTTTGATGGTGGGGCAGAAGAACAGATACTGTGCTTCGTGTAGAGTTTCTGCCTTTTCTAACGTCCAGCCGAATAAAGATGAGAAACCACTCTCTGTGAGAGGGAGCGTCATTCGAGAAAGCTGTTCCGCATCATCCATGATGTATGTGCCTAACATTAACAGGATGAAATCAGTACAACTCGTTCAGAACAGATTGGAAGCTAAAATTTCTACGTGAAAGGACGTATGGAACGGAAAATTGGACTCAGGAGTATGTACCATACTGGCCAAGCATCTTCATTTCTCCACGACAAAATATGACTAATAGAACCTCCAAGCAAGCTCCTGGGAAGTCCTTGACCTTCGCTTCGAGATTCTGTCTTATGATGGGGTCTTCGGTAGCTTTCGAATTAAGACAAACTATCAGGTCTACTACCCGCGAGCTCATACTGTCGAAGATGTTGCGTTTCATCGAGGCTGAACACGTACCATGAGTCAGCCGCAAATTTGTAGCTTTCTGGAGGTACTAGTATTGTTTTGTCTGTCCAAAGCCTGTTGATAATGTGCGCAAAGCTGCACAAACCGTTTCTGTAGCCGCTCTTCTGAAGTCTCCATCGCTACAGCCGTCTCTGATGGTAAAGCGTGGAGTGGATCGCAAAGTTATGCCTATCGTGATTAGGCTGAGACTCGCTTATTATCCTCAAGGATCTATTTGACAAGGACACCGATTGGTCCCGGGATGGAGATGTTCAGTCACTGTGGCCAAGGCCCAAAACACCTGTTGAAGCGAGTCGCCTCTGCATCAAGACAGGAATCTTTGCTCTATAAATGCTTCATTCGTGGATAGTACCCAAGGTGCGCATATAAGGTACCAATAGTTAATGCCTCACCTAGAGGATGCCTCCAGTCATAGTAGGATAGGACTTTTGGCTAGGGCGATAAAGGAGTAATAAAATAAACTGGTGGTAGTAGCACTTCGTACAGGTTCGTTGTTTGCAATAACATCTTCGCTGTCAGGGCCGAGTACGCTTTGTTGTCTGACAGTTGCTGAACCGCCTCTCTACCCCTGCACATGTAAACAGCAACAGTCGCAAGCGTTCCCACTGTATGGCTGGCCTCATAAGCCTACCTACCGATAATCGCGGTGCGGGAGCCTGTGCACACAAATCTACCTATGTATATCCTCAGAACCGGCAAGGTTACATGCCTCGCTCTGGCTTCTCAATCGCCACGCACCCAACCTACAAGGCACCTGCCCCATGGGCCCTGGCACGTTAAATGGGCAACAGCCCACCCGTCTGCGACCTACCTCCGAGGCACGCGGGTCAAGTTGATGGAGGAAGCTTGACTACCTATCGATTCAACATGCCATTGGTGAGTTCTTTAGACACACTAAGAGAACAGAGTTAATTGCAAAAGGCAAGTCTAAGTTCTCGTCTGAATTCCAATCGTCATGGGCTTCAACTGTCCTGGCCAAGCGCCAAAGATGGCAGTTAAACTCAAATCTTGCTCCTTTCGGCACAGTGTCCTCAAGTAATCCCGTGAAAACTCAAGTAAAATGCACCAAAGGTGTCACTATCCCTTGCGCCCCTTAGCACGTGCGTTTAGGCAGGAACGGCGCATGTGGCGTATGCGACACACGCGACTTACAACATGTGGTAGACAAAAGGCTAGATGCGCAGCCCCAAACAGAGGGTTACATACGGATGCACAGACTACACGGCTTGTCATTGAGAATAGTTGTCTGTATTTTGACAACCTCCTGTTTCCTATCAAAAGCTTCTCAGCTACATTGCAATACTGAGGTGTCTAGATGATTGGTTGTGGGAGCCTTTGTTCAGATGTTGAATATCATTGTGCTGTACGATCGAGGCAACTTAGATCATAAGACATTTATAACAAGCCGTAATTAACTGAAATTATTTTACATACTTATTTAAAATGCGTCATTTGGCCTCCACTGCTTCCAACAGCTTTCCCCTTGTTGTGTGACAATTTGACCTAGCACCAATCACTATATTCCCTTTCGACAAATACTTACCGAGACTAAAGCTTCGGTCTAAGACTCACATTTATACTAAACCGTACGATCCTGCAGCGCAGCACTGCACGTTGCCATGCAAACCCAACGGTACTCAAACCGAATCCGAATTTCGATGTCCCGTCTTAGAAAATAGCAGGTCTGCTTGCGTTCTTTGCCCACCAGTTCTTTTTTACCCCGCCTCTCACGTTACAGCGGCGTAGTAAGATAGCAATAGGCCAAGCATCCCATGGTGGCATAGGGCTATGAATCGCACGTTGACTGCTATAATTAGGCAGTCAGGTTATTCTGGCCGTGCGCGAACAACAGGTGGATCTGCTCGGGAGGCGCTTTCCAAAGGCAGGAATCTCTCAATTGCGTCGACTCAGGTTTTGGAAATCTGACCTCTCAGACTACAGCTTGGTAACTTGCTTCGTCGGGCAGTTTCAAAGCCTGGAATATCTCAAGATAGTCATCCTAAACGCCGGAATTTCCATGGTCACCGCGTCGTTCGACACTTACAGTCACGAAGAGGGCATACGCATCAAGAGTAGAACGGTTGTCATCCGAATTGAAAAGACCTAAGGAGGTAAGACTTATATATATAATTCACAATAACTGTGTAATCTTCTATGGATGATTTATAGGATGCATATATCAAGAAGCTCTCTCTCAGCCATCCGACTGCACCAATTGCAGATGATGGCTGTTTACTCTGACAGCGTTACAGTGTGCAGCGGCAGTGCTTCAATTTTATGCGTATGGCGTTAAATTCCTCGAATACTGATCGTACTTTATGGAGATTGAGCGCCAGTCCAGCACGATAGCAGTTGTGAGTCATAACTAGGGTGTCGTTGGTCCGTCTTCCTTGACCATTTGTTGCAGTACGTACTCTCAGGCTTATCAAGCGTTGGTCTCTTGTCTCTTGTTGCAGACTTAAGCTAGGAGGGAAAATACCACTCTAAGTCGAGTATGATGGCGTCAACACTGAGTGGCCTATCCGTCCAAAGTGCCACGCGTACTATCGTTCGATTCGAGCGGTGTCATATATTGAAACGCCGGCAACGGTTCTTAATAGCATCGCGTGCGCGACGTCTGTGTGAAATTTTCAATCGACACCTCACGCTACAGATAAGGGCAAATTAAAGATTCTCTATGGAAATCAATGCGGATCGCGAAAGAAATCTCGGTTCACGTGGTATGCAAAGCGCATCAATAGGTCGAGAAGAGTGGGACTTTAAGGAATAGAACCGTTTAAAAAATCTTCACATTCCAAGATGTGCGAACACAAAAGTATGGGACATCTTTACAACCTTTTTAGAGCCACCGCTTGTCGCCATACTGCGAGACGAATGCGCCCCCGTCTCCTTTCTCGATGCTCTTGCTCTCCCAGACCGCTTGTACGTCTCTAACCGAAGTCTCCGGCGTAACCGGGCCAGAGAAGTCAGTCTTGTACTCCTTGAACTTTCCCATTAGTACGCCCAGCTTACTGAGATCCTCTTCGGATGCTACGTACGCAAGATTTGTGTCAGCTGAAGTAAACTGTGAAATGGTGAATATGGCACTTACAATTGTTATAGAGACCAGTGTCCACCAGTCCCGGAGCAACACTGATGAAAAGAACGCCGTCCTGTTTGTACTGGGCGCTAAACTTTGCGATGGCCATGTTTGCGGCTGCTTTACTGATAGAGTATAGAGCGCCGGTAAAGATGTCGAACTCGTTGGTGAGACCCAGGTCCGCCAGGCCAGAAGTCAAGGTGACCACCTTCTTGACCTTGCCCTTGAGGACCTGCGGCATGAAGACGCTAAAGAGATGAACTTGTCCGATTACGTTGACATCGAGCACCTTCTTCAGCTCCTCAGTCGTCTCCTGGGGCTTGTTGGAAACGCTCATGGTGGTATTGTGTCAGCCTCGGACCATGCTAGTTTGTCTGACCTGTGTGCAGGGGATGACTTACAGATAGCCGATAGGATCGAAGGCGTCGAAAAGCGGGATGTAACCTGCGTTGGAGATCAAGTAGTCGATGCTCCCGCCGGTGATCGCAGCCGTTTCAGCGGCAGCTTTCTGCCATAATGCGTCAGCGAAGAGGCTGACCATAGGCCCGGACCCATTACCTTCAAAGCATCATAGCTGGTCAGGTCGGCCTCCAAGATTTGGATGTTCAAACGCCCCTTCAGCTCTGGGTCTTTGGATATCTTGTCGAGTGTCGCGGCCTTGTTTCTGACAAGACCAACCACGGTGTTGTTCGAGTCCCTGCTTAGGAGGGGGAGAAAAGCGTACTGTTTGACGATTTCGGCATGAGAAATATCATATAGGAAGGGTGCAGTAAAGAACCTACACCAATACCCCTGGAAACTCCAGTGACGACGTACGTAGCCATAGTTTCCTAAGTGAAAAGTCGAAAGTGTTATTGGATGTGCGAGCGAGTTCGTATTGACAGATCGTCGTCGTCTGCCGGGCAGGCATAACTTTATGCCGGAGGTCAGGTCTGTCGCTTTCTTTCTTTGTGCTAATTTGATTTGTAATGCTCGGTGGCACAATTCGCATTTGTCAACCTCTGCAACGGCGGCAAAGTTGTCTCGAATTTTGGCCAAGCATGAAAGCCACTGGACGTTGGGATAGGTCCTCATGCACGGACACAGTCAGATTCACGCCCGCGTCAGGCCCCACCTGCCAGTTTTCCTCGCTATCCCTGCCCTTGCATACGCCATTTACCCAACCCCAAGGTGAGAGAGAGTCCGCCATTATTAATCGAGATCGCGTGCAAACACACTCTGCCACCAACAACATTGAATGCATCTTGGTTATATGAAACTCGGATTGGCGGCTACCCTCTGCTCATCGGAAGTGGGAGCGGATCGTTCTTCACAGCCAGCTTGTTCGTAATTTAGGCTCTTTTCCCCGTCGCTGAACTTAGCAAAGGGATAAGTTGTAACCCTTAAAGCATCTTTCTAGTTTCAGCCGGTATGTGCGACTGCTGAGCAATGTTTTTAGGGCAGTCGATGGGTCAGATCGTATATTTCTTCCGGGAGGATCGCTATTCCAAGGACTTCGCCCCGTGCTTCAAGGTCAGGTGATAGAGAAACTCACATTGTCTATCCGCAACGTCTTCAACTTCATGCTCTCTGCGGCTCCCGCTGCCCTCATATGTTGCCTCTCCTTGAGTGAAGGTAAGTGGATGTCAAATACTTTCTTGTATAAGTTCATAACCCCTGACCAATTGTCCAGCGCCGTGAGATCTACTGAACACAGCCCAAGTAGCGCGAAATTCTGACCTTCGCAGCAACCTTCCGTTGATACAGCTGGCATGGGCTCTCACGAGCGCTGATGAAAATTCAGATCAGGTTGCTGAGTATGCTAGGTTGGACCTGTGACACCCATGTACAATGCTCAACTCTTGAGCAACCTTTGACCTGCACCTGATTCTGGATGAGTTCAATTATTGTCTCCGGTGTTTCTTGGATGCTTTTGTATATTTCGTGTCATACGGGCCTGATGGCTCATGCTGCGTGATAAATAACATGATTTGCTGCCGAAACGTGAAGCTGGCGGCTCAACTCCACAACTCCGTCTAAGCATTCTGGTGGTACACATATTATATGTATTTACGATGAGATGCAAGCCATGTGACTGGATTGACTACAGACCTACACGTATGTAGAGATATAATTAATTCAACCTGCTAAGGTACTCTCCTGCATTTTCTTTGCGAGATTACTGATGACCCCTTGATCATATGTCCATTGGCGTTAGTACTATCCAGTAACGACGTTGTTGTATGGGATTGGAACAGACAGCAAGTTGAATGTAAGAGTGATTCTGGGTCAACGAAGGTGAGTAAATGGCATGATTGATCAGAATATTTATCTCATGGTACCTTCGATCTGCCAATGGACGATGGCAACCTGTAGAAGGTTAGCTATCGTCTCTAAGCCTCCAAGCCTGGGCCTTCGTTTTATTTGCCATACTCTTCCATCAAGCATCCCATGTCAAACTCAGGGACTTTACCACTGACTACGACGGGCTCAATGTCTAGCATGATGAAGATCATGCGCACCAGTCCGTCTTGAAAAATATTACGCCAGCGGTGCATGGCGCATCGGTTGATGAACACATCACCAGGGCGAAGGATTCGGTTTTGAATGCGGTCATCGCTCAACGTCAGTTTGATTTCCCCCTTTCACACGGTACCCATTCCAAGAGTCAAGGCACGATGTAGATTAGATTCAGTGCCGGGAGCAAAGTCAATCATCCGCACGCAGACTCCATTTGGAACGGGAACGGCAGGCTGTCAAATTGTTAGTAAGTAGCTGCGATTGCTGAGATACAATCGCCATAGATCTGGATCTATGGTTTCAATGTACACTGACCCTATTTTTGGCTGCAAAATTGAGATCCGCGTCTCCGGTGACTTGGATGGGGTTGGTCGGAGCGCTGTACATGACGCTCTGGGCTGCGGCGCCGCCCAGCATAACGGCATCGTGGTCGCCATGGTCGTCCATCTGAAAAATACGTAGAGAGAAGTCAGCGATGGTGGACTTGATAGATGACGATGACAGAAGTGGTTTGCCAAGGAGCGTTTTTACTTATCTGCAAAAATTCTGCTTAACCCTTCTCATTATGCTCTGTGATGTAACGAAATGGGGTTCGAAAGCCAGGAGCTGGAAATGCCGTGTACGGACCAGAAGTAGTTTCTTCAATGTGATTGTTCTGAATCTTTGTGGGAGAATAGCACAAAGGTAAGTCTTCCATACAAAAGACTGGGAATCAAGAATCTTCGTAGGTGAGGGACAGAATGGGATAGATGATCACACTCGGTTGGAAGGCGGTGTAGAGGACGAATCGTGTTAAGCTAAAGCATCTACAGCACGGAACTTTATTAAGGTAGCTACCTATGGTACCCAGGAATGTACAACGAAATATCTTTACCCCGGCATGTGCTTTTAATCTGATCTTGATAGGACCTTCCAAACTAGTCATAAGCCAAAGTGATGAGATTCATTACTTGGAATACGTGGGATTACACCTTCACCGATTGCAATGCAGGCCAAATATTCCAACAGTAGCTCAGCTACCCGGACACGTAACTCAAAACTATCCATTAAACATCTTGGAATTGTTTGCTAGCCAAAACCGTCGCCGCTATGCATGATCATCGGTGTAACCTGCGTGTTCATGGTATAATGAGCAGGACGACATCAACGAGTAGGTAAGCCCGTAGCATGATCCATACCATATGTAGCTTATTTCTACAAAGAAGCGAGAAGAGGAAACCTATTCCAGCCGATCACAGGGCTTACGGATTGACGTTCCATCATACATCCCTGTTGCATTTACTACCTATGGTATCTGTGCGGCTTATGCTTGGCACAGATTAAGTGTAAGATCCGCCAAACGCAACGGCCCAGCACCCTGGCAGTGCGCATGTAAGACGCCCAGGTTGAATAAAGGAAAACTTTGTATACAGGTAATGTATTTTGCAGCGCGCATGTAAGACGCTAAAGTTCAGTGAAGGAAGAATTTATGGGCAGGTAATGTATCTTGCGGTGCGCATGTAAAACGCTAGGGTCGAATGACGGAACATTACATATGTAGTTAATAGATCTTGCAGGTTCGAAGAAGTCGATAATACTGTGTGCTCTGGAATAGGCAATTCGGAGGTGCAAGGGTAACGGCCGTAAGGCAATCAAGTTACCTGATAGGGGCTGCAAAATCGAGCAGAAAGCAGTATTGGCCGAACGAAGGTACTGTAAAGCACTCTGAATCCTTTTACCAACTCTCCAAGTCATTCTGAGTATTCTTGTCACAGCGCGTGGCATTTGGCAATTTATACCTTAATCATTCAATCAAATCAATATGGCATCAACTCCAGGCTCTCTACCAGAGTATGAGGTTCGAGGTTTCCCAGCACCGGGCCTACGGCAAATCGTCAGACACATTACGGGAAACACCGATGATGGCCATTCCAGTTTCTTGGAGTCCAACAGCGGCGAGCATTATCGCGTCATGGCTGAGAACTGGGAAGTGACCAATATCATCTATTCCATGCCGGAGACTCCTGTCGATCTCAATGACAACAAAGATGTCAAATTGGCCCAGCAAGAAGAAGTTTTATCTTTATATCTATCAGCTGGACGTATAGATACATTCGTTCCCTAGACTAACAAAACTGTCATTCCAGCCGCCGTTCCACTATCCTAACGGATCAAAATTCGCATAAATGATTTTAGACCGGGCGTAGAGTCTCCATAGCACTAAGCCATGACTATTGACTACGATATCGTGGTCGAAGGAGTTTTCGAGCTCAGCCTTGATTCGGGCGAGAAACGCATTCTGCGCGCGGGTGAAACACATCGCGGATGCGAAAGTTTAGAAGGCAGTACCGCTCGCCGCTGTTCCAAGTGGCAGAAGCGCTCAAGGACATAGAAATGGAGCGGATGGAGACGATCCAGCCAGGGGTCTTGGCACCATGGGAGAAGAGAGTGCAGACCGTAGTCGAGAACGCGGCACAGGGGCTCGAGGCGAACTGGGCGGTACGCATCGCTGTAAGCAGCTCGGCGCGGAACGGAGTAGTCGGAATGGGAGGCGCGATCAGCATACAGAATAACGAAAAACGATCTTTCTCCGTCACATTGGGCAAGAGA
>MU006366.1:18796-65228 GCA_010093695.1 Plenodomus tracheiphilus IPT5
CAAATACTAACATAAACTTGTCTACAGCCTCGTGCAATAGACAGCAGACAACGCTTCAGCCGCCGAAGATAGGACGCTGAACACTTGGAGAATCTCTTGGAGAAGCCGACTCTAAGCCAGCCTGCCGCCGGCAATACTAACCCACGAGCGTCTGACGAGGTGCATTAAATAGAGAAGAAGCGTTCTAGATATAGAGAAAGGGTTCTGACTTGGATGATAAGCTACAAGAAGAAGCGAGCCAAAGAAGATATATGGGCTAAGGAGGCCGAGACGTAGCATAAGAAGTGTAAAGTTAGATTAGCGTTAGTAGCCCTTTCGGCTCGGCCGCCGGGCGTAAATAAATTGTGTGTGTGATGTTTCGATTCAGCGCGCTACCAAACACAAATGGAAGAATATTCACGGGAATGGCACCTTGCCCAGCCGCATCGTATTCTTCCTTCTTGACTGCAAGGAAGTTGTGGTCGGTGGCAACAGAGTACAGGGCGACCTGGGCGATTTGAAAAAGAAGTACACAGGCCGTGGTACCTATTGAATTCTGGTATTCTGTTATACAAATTTGGAACCGCGGCGAGATCAAGATACCTACGTATGGCAATATATTAATAGTCTAAGACGGTCACCATTAGTATGTGTAGTCCCGGCGTTGGGTGTGGTACCACTTCGGGTTAATCACGATCTTGTTGCGTCTCTTGGACTTTTGTTTCTTTTATGCTATTATCAGAGAGATTTTCAGGATAGCTTTTGACCATCGAGCGTGTTGCATGTGCCCGACACTGTCCCTGGCGCTTTTGAAGCTAGGAGCTCGTAGCCCCTCACACTAGAGGTGGCTTGCGAAGTAATATCAAATCATGCTCGACTACAATGCCTACGGTCGCTCTTCTTGTCTTCCTGAGTAATCTAGGACTTGCTCTCCCAAAGAGTGACATTCAACGCATCAGCATGTCTGGACCTATCACGCAATCCACAAAAAGCAACTGCCACTTTAGGTAGATATTAGTTGTACAACCTTCATGTCTACAATTCTACAGCTACAGTAATAGTTTTTGTAACAGGTCAATACCTCGGCAATCTCCAGAATTGCACAACCACACTGCGGTGAGATGCCAACCCTCTATCGGTCCTACCGGTACACCCTACTTCACTAATCATAACCCCACAAACACTAGCTGGGGATTCTATAAGATCCACGACAACAAGTCCCAACGTTACTCTCCGCAGTTCACCACACTATCGCGAATCGTGATGCGTGCTTTTCTAACGCTCGTGCTCGCGGCACGTCCGCTTATTGCAACTATCCCACACAACAATCCAGGACCGCTGCAGGGCTTTGAACCTGTTCTCACCACGCTCAAGAATACCCCGGATCTCAGTCGATTCTACGAACTTATCAAAAGTACTGGTGGCTCCTCTGGAATCCCAGGCCCACCGTTTGAAGAACGATTTAATGATCCGAACCAAGGCCTTCAATATACTATCTTGGCTCCCACTAATGAGGTAAGCCCGGTCTTACCTATGCAACCGAACCTTCAACATTGACATCCAGTAATGCAGGCATTGCAAAAGCTTCCACCACAAGTCCTGACTCGATTGCAAACTCCATTATCCTACGAACTCCTGGCCACCATTCTCAGAAATCATATCATTCCTGGCAATGTCAATTTACAAGATGTTGCCCAATCTCAACGACCAATCGGCCTCATCGGTGGCTTCTCGGTTCTCTTCGATCCTGATTTTGGCATTGTGACGAACCCCAACCTCACAAGCACAGACCGCTCCGCTGGGACACAAGCCCATGTCATAAAAGATTCCACTGGCAATCCGTTTCGCCTTAACGCCTTAAATGGCGCCGTATACAAGATCGACAATATCCTCGACGGGTTTCTTACCTTCTATGGGGCCGATGCCACGAGTAGTACTGAACCACCGGTGACCATGGAGATAGGACGTACCATGGGGAATATTCTCTGCGCAGACTCGCAATTGACAATCACCTGCTCATTCTACCGTAATTACTACGCAGGATTCCTCAGGCGGATTTCGCTCCCGCCGAGCGTCCGGGAACAGGGCGCTGACCCCAACAACATCACCAATTCCGTATTCCTAGTGCCCTCGAACGCCGCCTGGGATGTCCTACCGCCAGGCTCGCTGGAAAAGGCGGCAGAGCCTCACAATTTTGGCGCAAGTTCGTTGTTGATAGGCTTTGGACTAGGTCAATACGATAGGGCAGATGGTGAAGTTCGATCAACGAGTGGATTCAACATTTCAGTTCGCAATGGCCGGGCTAACAATGCGAAGATTCTGAAAAAGATTCAAGGAAGTAATGGACAAGTATGGGTAGCGGGGAGGATATTGGACCCTATATTCGACGCACTAGATACCAGCTCTTAGACATGCCCGCAAGCTGTATGTTGGCCTGAGACTTTGTCACCGCACTTGCTCATGATGTCCCAAAAAGGGAAACTTCTGATCTCAAGCAATAGAATAGAATCGATGGCGGCATTATTTTCATCTCCGCGTGTGCTTCAATGCTCATCAAGTACAACAGACAGGTCACTGGTATTACCGCCGAAATAGCGGACTCACAACCTCAAGGCTGAGAATGGATTCCACATGGAAAGAGGAACGTCAGATACATCACTTCTCGACCTTCATCGGAAAGTGAAGCAGTGAAGACGTCTTGTGTCCTTGAAGTGGCCATGCCTGAGCAATGATGAAGCTACCACGAATGAGCTTAAATACTCACAACTTTTTCAAACCAGTCACATACCATATTGTACATAGCTCAGCCCTAAAATCCTTTCCTTGAACTAAAGAACAATACCAGCCACCAATGGTAGTCACAACACCCACTCAGCCCCCGAAAATCACATTCTTAACAACATCGCGATCTACGTTAGCACCACAAAGAACAATCACACTAGTCTGTCCAGACACAGTCTCAGCCACCTTATCATACCCCGCAAGAGCAAGCGCCGCAGACCCTTCAACAACTAAACCCTCGTCGAACGCCAGAGTCTTCAACGCATCTCGAATCTCATCTTCATTGCATTCGATTACTTGGTCAACGACTGACATCGCCAAGGAGAGCGTAATGCTGTCCGTGTCCATACCGCCCGCAACACCATCGGCGAGTGTTTTCTCGTGTTTGGTATCCACTACGTGACCAGCGATCATGGACTCCGCCAGCGCTTTGGTGTTGGATGCAGCAACGCCGAAAATTTTAGTTTGGGGGCTGAATGCTTTGAGGACTGAGCCGATGCCGCTGATTAGTCCTCCGCCGCCCATGGCCACGAAGACGTTGTCAATGTTCTTGCATTGCTCGAGCATCTCGAGAGCGATGGTTCCTTGCCCGGCTACGACGTCAGGATCGTTGTATGGAGACACATATGTGTATCCTTCTGAAGCTGCGAGATGTTGAGCATGTTGTTCCGAGTATCCGCCATCCGTACCGTGGAAAATGATGTCTACGCCGTATGCCTGAATTTTTTGGAGTTTTGCTTGAACAACTGTTTCTGGAACGACGACTGTGACTTTCTTAGAGAGCATCTTTGCTGCACGTGCGGTGGCGATGCCGTGGTTGCCAGATGAGGCTGTGATGAGTCTTTCGTCGTTGGTCTGGGCGGAGAGCTTGGACATGGCGCCTCTGATCTTGAATGAGCCAGTGTGTTGGAAGTTTTCTGCTTTGAATAAGATGGTTGATCCGTTGGCCTTTCCAGTGTGTTGGGCTGGAAGCAAAGGTGTTTCGTAAATGTGCTCTCTAATGCGGTTCCTGGCCTGAACAGTACTGGCTGCAGTTTCGAAGACTTTGTTTGACATTGTTCCCGTGGGCTTCTGGTGAAAAGTTCTGTCTGATGGATCATACATGACAGGCGAAATGTGGTCCAAAGTCTATGACAAACGAAGTAACGTCGCTTTGTCGTGAGAATAAGATGACAATTAGGTAGTCATCAAAGACGTGTGGTTACATGTCCTAGACGCCCTACACATTACAAACTAAAACGCCCCGCAAATCGCGCCCTACGAGTAGCGCCCCATGTTGTCAAAACCCTAATACGACAACTTGGAGGTACAAGCCTCACTAGTCAAGTCTGGACCCTTGCTGGTTGCTCTTCCGCATGTAGTAAGCTTTTCCGTCCTTCCTCACCTGCCTTTCAGTTATTTAAAATATACAGAAACCAAACAGCAGTGACAGCCTCTTTGCTAGTCTTGAATACTTCTGAATTCTATCATGAGATATATGTAGATGTTAGAAATCATTCAGCTGTAAAATGACATTTATAACTCCTAATTATATGCATCCTAACCCACCTCTCCCACCGACAATTTAGGGAAACGAAAAAGCCCTACTCCCCCTTCCCTCTCTCCTCCACGACCCTCGCCATCTCCTCCCCAACCTCACCCCCCAACGCCCTGAAACCCTTCACCACACCCCTCCGATCCCCGTCATTCGACTCCTGACTCATCTTCCACTTCCCCCCAATATCCGTGACTTCAATCTCCACCCCAATAATCGCTTTCCTGAGAAGTTCAATATACGACTTTGGCGCATCATCCACCTGCCAGGCCTCCTCGTCCTTGAACCCCATGATCTTTGTCTCAGACTGTTGCGACAGGTCTCTGATTTGTTTGTCGAGAAAGGTGCTTGTAGCGGGGTCTTTGGTGTTGTAGTAAATGGTGGCGCGGCCGTAGACTTGTACGGCGGCGTAGTTCCATGTTGGAACTACTTTTCCGGTGGAGGGTTTTGTGTCGGTGTAGAATTTCGGGGTGATGTAGTGGTGTGTTGGGCTGTTAAAGAGGATCATTACGTCGCGTTGGAGGATTTGGGGTGGCTGGGTGGAGTCTTGGTTGACATCTTGGAGTTGGGGGTTGAGGTGTTCGATTAGGGCTTTTGCTTGGGGGTTGGCGCGGGCGAGGTGGCCGCGGAGAATGCCGAGGTGGACTTGGTCGTCTGAGGTGATGTTGGGGTGAACGTAAAATCTGCTGGACTTACGGGCTAGCAGGACGCTTCGAGGTATCCGGATCTAGAAGGTACATCCCGCTCTGCTGTGAGTGGCTGAGCTTCGCTCTTCAACCGCACATGCATTGAGAACTTTCACATGCTGTCTCGCAACAAAATCGATTGGAGTTGAGGTGTGTATGTACCAAGCATCATCAGGATCGTAAAACGAATATGCAAAACCAAGCGCTGAGACCGCTCCAATGTGGAAAAAAGAAACCAGTTGAACATGAAAATCTCCGCTGCAAGAGCAAAATACATAGTTTGGGTGAAGTTTCTCCTCTCAAAATGTTCCTCTAATCCTCAACACCATGCGTAAGGAGGATTTAGAACTCCCCACCTCCGCCCCCAAGCGCAGCAGCGCCCCACACGCCGACCAATCCCCAGACACCGACCCTCCAGCCGCGCCACAGCCCATGCACACCCTGCCCTTTCCTGCTCTTAATCGGTCGCGCAATACCCAGCGCCTTTGCACTGGCCACCTTTGCAGCATTGGGACCAATGACCGTAACGCCTTCGTCACGGGCGATGTACCACATTGTGCCCAACACACCCCTATACGTCCCGGGCTGCACAATTGTGGAGAAACTCGTATCCTCTTCCTGTGTGTACGACGGGACTTTCTGGCGACCGTGGGACATGGAGGGTAGCGAGTTGTAACTCTCTGCTACCCGCTGGTTCTCGTGATCCTGGAGGACAGCGACTTGGCCGCGACGGAGTACGGTTTCGAGAGGGAGACGGACGAAGAGTTCGCCAATGGAGGAGGCAAAGGTGCCCATCGAGTAGGTCGTTGGCGTGAGGATCGGGTCGATGCTGAGCATTGAGCGGAGGAAAAGGGGGGTGGATGTCGAGATGAGAGTTGGGATGCAGGCGTGTAGCAGAGTTGCGGGGAAGATTGATGGAGATATCGTCAAGGAGGGGAGGAGAGCGAGGCATGGGTATATCGAGCGTGGTTGCGAAGATATTGGGGATACGATGAGGCGTGTACGGATTAGGTCGAGGGGAGCGAGGAGGGTAGCGGCAATGGCTGTTGCAGCTACAGCTACGCCGAGGGATGTCAAGGGGGAGGGGCTGTCTATGATATCGAGGCCGCCAATCCCATTTGCAGAACCGAGGAGGCTGGAGTCTGGCACGTTGAGGACGGCGGAGATGAGGCTGCGGAACCAGCCTTCGGTAGTCTTGAGGAGGAAGTTGTAAATGAAGGTGCTGTTTGTGGCTTTCCAGACACCCCAGGCGGACTCTTTCTGCCAGAGTTGGGCGATGACTTCAAGCAAGGCATCTGAACGCTTGAGATCTAGTTTCTTGACGGCGGATGGTGGGGGACGGGTGGGTGTCGACGATCGTGAGCGACTGTGCACATGTCGTCTCCGTTTTTGCGGGGAGCGTGATCTTGAGGGCGCGGGGGAGTATGGCGACGGCGGCGCCTCGTTCAGTCGCGAATTTGGTGCAGTCGATGTGAAGTAGCTAGGCGAATCCTCGTCTGATTCCTCGTCCGAGGGAAAGTCGACAAACTTGCCACTTGCAAAGCTCTCCGGCCGGCTCTTGTGGCCCCACTCCTTGCCCTCCAACGCCAGCCCCGGGACCTGGCTGCTCGCTTCGTGGACCTGCAAGATGGTCTTTGCTACCTCGAACGGCTGGGCCAGCAGCACGCTGGTGTAGTTCCACAGCGCATGGTCGAGCAGTTTTTTCGCGTGGCCGGCGACCGTGGGCGAGTCGTTGGGAAAGTAGGCATCGTAGTCCAGGTCGGACAGTATATCGCGTGCCTGGGTGCCGAAGCTGGGTTTGCTGCTGCCCGAGCGCAGGGCCGGCGTGGTCGAGGAAGCGGTCTGGTTCTGCGAGACGTCCGGCGGCAGGCCAATCGAGGGCGGGATGTAGTACGGTCGCAGGGGATTAGGGGCGTCCCGCGAGGTGGCCATCGCGTCAACAGCGGCTGCGGCAAATGTATGGTGGAGGGCGTGAGAGAGAGAGGGGGGCGGGAGAATTGGTGGTCTTGTCTGCTGCGGTGCCACCCGACAAAATGTATGGGCGGCGATGCGCTTGCGGCCGTCCTCGTACCAGGATGCCAGGACTGCGGCGGGCCCACGGGCGGGGTCTGTGCGCGCATCCGTGACAATGTTCCTCGACGTCTCACAAGCGTCGGAATGGGAATAATCACCCACGCTGCGTTTTCGCGCCTGCCCGACCGCCCACCCGCTCCTGCGCAGTCCGCTCCCTCTGCCTACATCATCTCCTCACCGATCAGTAGCCCCAGCTGTCAAGTTGTTCAGAATGGCGTCGCCCCGCACATGTCTGAATGCACTGCGGCTGTCACAGGCAGGTGTCGCAGCGTCACGAGGCGCATTACCGAGTCGCCGTGCATATTTGCGCCGTGTGAGCAATTGGGCGTCTACCAGCAGTCGAGATGCCCAGAGTAGTAGGGGGGGGATTGGAATTGTCTCGCAGCAGGACTCCAACGTTGTCACAGCGAGCAGCCCGTCATGGCTGCGGCATCGGCGCCACTTTTCGTCGAGTCCTGCCTCCCGCCATGGGCACTTGGATCCGCCAAAGCCCGGTGAAGAGTGAGTGATATCGCTCCCAATCTGCAAGGAAGGGACCTTCTGACACGTGCAGACGCCATGTTACATTCATAGACAAGGACGGCCATTCGAGTACCTTTGTCGTGGCCGATGGCGACAATCTCCTCGACATTGCCCTCGCCAATGACATCGAGATGGAAGGTGCCTGTGGCGGATCCTGCGCCTGCTCGACCTGTCACGTCATAGTCGAGGACGAGGCGCTGTATGATAAGATGGAGGAGCCAGATGATGACGAGAACGACATGTTAGATCTGGCCTTTGGATTGACCGAGACATCGAGACTGGGTTGCCAGGTTAAGATGACTAAAGACTTGGATGGTCTGGTCGTCAGGCTGCCGAGCATGACGAGGAATTTGCAGGCCAGCGATTTCAAGTAGCATCTTGACGGGACCGGGCATTTATAATATGGTATCTTGAGGGTCAGGTGGGCGGCATCTTGTTTATATCTGAGGGCGCCGTTTGTCCGGTGGGGGTGGGGGCATGCAGTCCACCCAATTGTATCATACACACACTCCGCCTGCAAAAGAGGCAATCTTGGAAGGAACCGACGACACGTGCACTACACGCCAATAGACGCATCATGTATAGTAGATGGTATCACGAATGTATCGCATAACGACTCTTTTGAACCGCTCCAACGCCAGCTATGCATCGATGACCATCGTTCACACTCTATGCCTCCACGCTGCCCTCCTTCTGCGCCTTCCCTCCAGTGATCATGTCCAGAAATCCCTGCTTGCTCATCTCCTTGACCATTTCCTCTCTTGTGCCCATGCCTACGTGCCCGCCCTCCTTGGCCTCGCGCTCCGCCTGCTCACCCTTGACCTGAGCAGCTCGCACAGCGTTGAAAAGCTTGATGACACCCTTTTGCGCCGTCCGCCTCAAATCCTTCTCCTTGGCAGATGTTGTCGCTGTGCTGATATTTGGATCGTTCAGACCTAGAACATCCTTGACACGACCCTTGTCTTGAGCAGCCTTCCTCTCCGCAACAACCTGTCTCCGTGCCTTCTCCGTCAGTTTACTATCGGCTAGTTCGCGGTTGGCTGTCGCTGCGTCTTTTGAGCGTGCAAGAATCGGCTCTGACCGTTTTGTGGTAGTCAACTTGGTGTTGAGAATCCTCGAAATCGATGTCGCGAAGGCCTCGGGGTCGTTGCGTTTCTTCACTTTGCGGGCAGCCGCTGTGGATGTTTCCGACACAGATGAAGCGTCTGAGTCCGAATCGTTGATGTCGAATTCGTCACCTTCAGGCTCAGAGTCTTCGGTGTCTGCATCGTCCTCGTCGCTGGGGAGTGGTGCTTCGTGATCGACAGGTGCGGTCTTCTTCAGAACAGACTTGGTGGGTATTTGCGCCTTGAACTTTGGCTCTGGCTTCTTCGCTGGTTCCACTGCTGTTACAACTGGCTCATCGTCACTCGATGCTTCGGCATCGTCTACGGGCGCTGTGGCGGCGGCCCTTTGTTGCTCGATCTTTGCTTGCTTCCGCAGTTGTTGTTTGGACAACTCGGGCTTTCCTGGCAGTGTCGCATTGACACCTGTGGGCTGAAACTCTTCCTCTGGCTCTTCTGAACTTCCTCTTGCCGGCGCGTCTCTTGCGCCGCCTTCGTCCTCGCTCGAGCTGTGGTAGAACTTCTGCTTCTTAACCTTTTTTTTCTCCTTCTTCGGAACTTTTCCTCTTAGTTGATCCTCTGTCCGCCTTCGTTTCAGCGATGTATTCACCATTGTGGATGTTGTTCGAAAGGACTTGCGCGGGCGTGGTGAGGCGACGAACCGCGGTCGCGAAAAAAAGTTAGGGCAATCCCACGGCGATGGGCCCGTGCACTGCCACCCCACCCTTCAATGGGCCAATTCCCCACAGGACACCACGGCGAAGCATCACCACCACCGAACACCTTCCACCCTAAAGCTCGCAACCCGTCGCAACCGCCGCCATGGTGCTTCAAGATCTTGGGCGGCGCATCAATGCCGCTGTTTCAGACCTTACGAGGTCGCCCAACCTCGATGAGAAGGTGCGCTTACACATCCCCGGCGCCCTATGCGGCAACAGTGGCTAACCCGCGTAGGCCTTCGAAGCCATGGTCAAGGAGATTTCCAACGCCCTCGTCGAAGCCGATGTCAATGTAAAACTCGTCATGAACCTGCGGCAATCGATCAAGCGCACCGTCGACTTCAAGCACCTCGCCCCCGGCGTTAACAAGAAGCGCCTCATCCAAAAGGCCGTCTTCGATGAACTCGTCAAGCTTGTGGACCCGCACGCCGAACCGTTCAAGCCGCGCAAAGGCAAAAGTAACGTCATCATGTTTGTCGGTCTGCAGGGAGCAGGTAAGACGACAACGTGTACAAAGTTGGCACGGTGGTATCAAGCGCGAGGCTTCAAGGCGTGTCTTGTGTGCGCGGATACGTTCCGTGCTGGTGCATTTGATCAGCTGAAGCAGAATGCGACCAAAGCGAAGATCCCATACTATGGTAGCCATACACAGACGGACCCTGTGGTAGTGGCCGGCGAGGGTGTGGAGAAGTTCAAGAAGGAGCGCTTCGAGATCATCATCGTGGATACATCAGGTCGTCATAGGCAAGAAAAGGATCTCTTCGACGAGATGGTACAAATTCAGAACGCAGTTCAACCCGACCAGACAATCATGGTACTGGATGGAACCATCGGTCAAGCCGCTGAGTCGCAAGCGCGTGCATTCAAGGAAGCCGCAGACTTTGGAGCTATCGTCATTACAAAGACCGACGGTGCAGCTGCAGGTGGTGGTGCTATCTCTGCCGTTGCAGCGACACACACACCTATCGTTTTCATCGGTAACGGAGAACACCTGCTCGATCTCGAACGCTTCGCACCGCAAGCGTTCGTTTCGAAATTGCTTGGCATGGGGGACGTACAGGGTCTGGTCGAGCACGTACAGTCACTCAAGTTGGACCAAAAAGACACAATGAAACACATCACCCAAGGTATCTTCACCATCAAGGATCTCCGCGACCAACTGTCGAACATTATGAAGATGGGCCCCTTGTCCAAGATGGCGGGCATGATCCCTGGTCTGAGTAGCATGATGGGCGGCATGGACGATGAGGAGGGTGGCACAAAACTCAAGCGCATGATTTACATTTGCGACAGTATGACTGAGAAAGAATTGGAATCTGATGGCAAGATGTTTGTTGACCAGCCAACACGCATGACACGTATCGCCCGTGGCTCAGGCACTTCAGTCCGAGAGGTTGAGGAATTGCTCACACAACACCGCATGATGGCTGGTATGGCCAAGAAGATGAAGGGTGGGATGGCAAACATGCAAAAGGCGCAAGGTGCCATGGGCGGTGGCAACAAGCAACAACAAATGGCTGCTATGCAGAAGCGCTTGGCGAGTATGGGTGGCGCGAATGGCATGGGTGGCGGCGGTGGCGGCATGCCCGACATTGGTGCTATGATGAAGATGCTTGGAGGTGGTGGACGAGGAGGTGGAGGTGGTATGCCAGACATGTCAGCACTTGGTGGCATGGGCGGCATGGATATGGGAGCGATGATGAAGATGATGGGTGGCATGGGTGGCATGGGAGGTGGCGCACCGCCGCAGAAGGGACGACGATAGTCCCATGCATACGTGGCTTGGGTTGCGACATTGGGTTTGTGCTCGTTCATGCATAGCCGTGGCGTTCTGGGGTAGGGTTTGGATGTACCATCATGTTTCCAAGAGGAGACTTGTGTATCAAATACACTGGCTGCTCGCCTGTGTTGGGCCTGATCAACTGACGGGATGGTCTTTGGAATTGAATATGGCACATCTGTCATCCATCGATGTGTCCTTCGGATGAAGTACTACAAATGCAGCAGTCAATGATGTCTCGCCTGGACTTACAAGCAACAAGACTACACGTGGGCACTATGATAGCATAGATCTAACATGGCAGTGATACATACTTTGACTGCTATCGAAATTGCGATGTCAGCATCTGCAACGCCCCTTCAGACCCGCGATATACGAGAAAGGGCGGATGCGGCGCCCTTGCTTGCGATTACTAGCGGGAATAAGGGCAGCTCCGGCCATCTTGGGCCGTAAGCTCGTAACCATCCCATCTATTGTGACTACAACTCTCAAAATAAGATCAGCGAGCTTTTACGAGCTAAAATAGCAAGCAACAGAAATACGCCATTCAAGAGGCACCACCGAACCCTCTTTTTGACAGCTCGACAACCACCACAGCATCAAAACACCATGACAAATGACCAAGTCATCATCGTCACCGGTTCCAACCGCGGCGTAGGAAAAGGCATCATCTCACTCCTTGCCCAACAATCCCTCTCAAGCCCTCTGACAATCTACGCAACATCCCGTTGCGGCAGCAAAAGCGATATCCAACCCAGCAACTCCAACAGAATCATCTACACCCAACTCGACATCACCAACATCTCCTCAATCGCATCTCTCTTCTCGCAGATTCGCGAAAACAATCATACAGCCTTCATCCTAATCAACAACGCCGCAGTCTCAAACGACTACCGCGAAACACCCAAGTATGCTGCCGAAACTGTTATGACGAATTATCACGGTACGAGGGATATGTGTGTTGCGTTTCTGTCTCAGGCGAATCTCAAACCTGGGTCAAGAATCGTTAATGTGACGAGTGGCTACAATGCCCTGAGTACCTACGCTCCGTCTATCCAGGCTGCATTCCGCTCTGCAGCTACCATTTCGGATGTCGACGGACAGGCACAGTCGTACCTCTCTGCTGTGACTAGTGGCCCAGAGGCCCAAGAAGGTGCGGGTTGGGGCGCAGGAGCACGGAGTTATAAGGTTAGCAAAGCGCTTGTTAATGTGCTGACTGTTGTGTTGGCACGGCAGAATCCAGGCGTGTTGGTGAATTGCTGTTGTCCTGGGTGGACGGATACGGATATGGGGAGGCAGGGGAAGGGGGTGCCCCCTAAGACGGTGGAGGAGGGGGCCAGAACAGCGGTGAGGTGTGCGGTTGGGGTGTTGGGGGTGTATGGGGATGATGATGGAGGTTTGGGTAGGGGGATGGACGGTGAGAAGAGAGAAGGGGAGAGGATAAGTGGGATGTTCTTCGAGAACGATAGTATTGTTAGTACGGGGTGGGGAAAGGCGAAGGTCTGGCTGGATACGTGAAAATTTTGGAGACTTCCTACTCCTTTACTTGTTATTGGTGCTAGAAACACAAGTCTATTGCGTCAGGAAACCGCGTTTGAAGCATAAGCTTGATCTCTGCCAGACAATCCTCCTTTCGATAGCCCGCCTCTCCAGGCCAACCATTCTCACGGTAAATCATCTGTACCGCAGCAATAATCTCTTGTTTCTCAGGATATGTCGAGACCCATACATCCATAACAAATCGCGGACCAATCGGCCCAATAAAGCTTTCTGAATTGACTCTCCAGCACTTCGAAGAAATCATCAATAGCCCATATGCCACTCCAGCCCGTCACTCAACAGGATCTTTAGGAATTAAACCATCATCAACCCAATCATAATAATCGTTCTCGACCTCTGTAGAGTCTGATTTGGCTTCACCGCAGCACTCGCGCTAGTAATTCAACCCAAGGTCCGTGTCAAGCAGGAACAATGGACCATTCTCGCGGGCCACCGTGAGTCCCACTATATGTGGTGGGATTATGGCTTCACTTTGATCCGGCTCAGACCACTCCCTATAATCCTCCCCATCAATATCAGGATCTATATTTTACCAGTCTTCAAATTCACAATAGTCTCCGTAGACTTCGTCGACGGTACTCTTGAGATAGGGAAGTAGGCGGAGTAGATCGAGTACTTGGTCAGTTTCGTTGAAGTTTATCCATGCTTGGATTGTAGGCCAGCTGCCTTGGGGTGGCTCGGTGATGTTGGGCTTGTCCATGTACATGGTGACGAGGAAGTGGTAGTAGTCGCGGATAGCTGCGACTGTCGCATCGCGTGAACAGCTAATCTCGCTTATTGAAGGCATTGTTGAAGTCTAACTCAGTGGTCAAGAGGGATTTTAGGTGCAGATTGGTGAAGCCTTACGAGGGAGTTATATTTTGAAAGTTCATTCTTGCAGAATTGGTACCGAGGCGGTGTAAGCTATGCCAAGATGGATGTATGCAGAATATCGCAGGATTTCACCAATATTTCACGAGCAAATATCTTTGAGGATCACACTAACAATAACCTGAAATTGAACTTCGCTACTCTTGTGACAGCCTCATTGTCGTTCAAAGTCGAATACGATAGTAGAACTTTTTTGTGCCGCTCTGTGGTTGCGCTTCAGCAACACATGATATTCTTGTCCCGTTGATTTCAACAATGTGAAAGACATTGTTCCTGCTTCAGGCCGCATACACCCTTCGACCCCCAAACCATGTCTCTACCACCCTCGCATTCAGCAACTCATCATCTTTCCATCTCATGTCCACGATACAAAAATCTGCAAGCATACCCGCATTCAGACTACCTATCCGCTCTTCAGCGAAACATGACTGCGCCGCACCCTGAGTGACCGCGCTCACAGCTTGTGCCAATTTCAGCCTGAAGTTCCCGTTGACCGGCTCGTCACCAGCAAGTGGCTGCCGGGCGGACTTGCGCGTTGTTGCTACGTAGAGATTAGGCAATGGCGCATACGGTGCCGTTGGGGTATCTGATCCAATCGCTAGAGGCGCGCCATGTTCTGCGAATTCTGAGTACGCAAAAGCTCTCTTCACTCTCTCAGGACCGAGGAGTTTTGGCCACGCGCGTAGTATCGCAGGGTCAGAATGGACGGGTTGTATACTGGCTGTGATACCTAGTTGACCTAGTCGCTTTGCATCTTGTGGTGCAGTGAGTTCGAGATGCTCTATCCTATGCCGTTGGCCTGGCTTGCCGTACTTTTCTAGTACGTTGACTGCGTTGTGAGCCGCTTGGTCGCCAATGGCGTGCAATGCACACTGCAGACCTGCTGCGCATGTCTTCTTGTTGACGGGATCCAGCATCTCAGGTGTCCAGATCGGACCTTCGAAGTGACCATTCGAAGTGTATGGCTCGGCCAGCGCTGCAGTACACGCGTCGATAACTCCATCACATATAATCTTGATACCGACAATCCTCAGATCTGGAGTAGTCTCGCTGTTGAACTTCCGGCTCAACTCGATTGCTCGATCAACTTGCCGTAACCGATGCTCCTCTCCTTCACCAGGAAGTATACACCAGTGTGCTGCTATCCGTAACGGAATTTGCCCGCCCTCCTCTTCTCTTAGTGCAAGGATGGCCTCCCAGGCATTCTCATCCATGGCCATATCGATACATCCTGTGCATCCGGCCTCATGATAGGCTTTTATGGCGGATCTCAACGCCGCCATTTTGTCTTCCACTGGGAGCACTTTGGCAAGATGCGGCCAAACGATCAGTAGAACACATGCCTCACTCAGAAGACCAGATGCCTTTCCGGATGCATCGCGCTCTATAGTACCACCCGCTGGGTCTTCCATATCCTGGACGCCCATCTCTTCCAGTGCCGCTGTATTACACCAACATGAATGAATATCCTTCGAGTCGACGTAGATCGGACGAGGATCCAGATCATCAAGCATACTCGCCTTGGCCTCCCCATTCGTCATGCTATGCATCCAGCCTTTGCACATGATGCGCTGCTTATCAGGATTCTCCCTCGCATACTTGGTGATGCGCGCTCGGATTTCCTCGAGATCTTGGGCGTGGTCTAGGTCGACCTTGTGTAGAGATTGGCCTAGCATAAGGAAATGCATGTGGGCATCTATAAAGCCTGGTAGGATAAACTTTCCCTGAAGGTCTTGGGATTTAACCCCTGACTTATGGAGTGCTGTTATCTCAGGCGCATCGGCATGCCCAACAAACGTGATCTTGCCACCTTGAACAACAAGGGTAGAGCGAAGGTCAGCCTCTGAAGCCGATGCATCACCTTGAAAGACTCTAGCATTGGAAAAGACGACGGGTTCTGATGTTTTGGACATAATGAGGCTGTAAGGATATTTTGGCGAGACCGTTAGGATGATGAGGGATTGGGCGGTGGGGGTTATCAGATGGACTCGCAACCGATGTCGGGCTTCGGACTTCATTAGGGCCAACACGCCTTACGCCTCACGCCCTACCGCGACAATAGCATTATTAAGAAAGAATTAAACTGTACAGGACAGGGTGACCCGCATCTTTTTTTGAAGCATTTGATTGTCACTGCACAGTCGCAATGAGATCGGGCTGTGGCAACTCACCAAACAAGACCAACACTTGGTTGTCAGCGATAAGCGCAGCCACCGGAGCACGTTAAGCATTTTCTCGACCGCCCAATTCTCAACCATCTGCTATGTAAGGTAGCCGTGGATCAGCGGTCGGTATCGCGCAAGTGGCCTACGGCATCCCCTCATTCGCCATGATATACCCAGACGGGGTGGCAATTGTGTGTTTCAAGTGCGTAGTAGCTCTGGAGAGCCGCCTGGGCTTGTCACGTCTTCACGTTGTCCCCTCTGTCCGCAAGCTCTGAAGCCAAGAGTATCGAGCAATAAGCACTGCAGTGCTGCCTTTTCGTTTGCTGAGGTGCTTCCTGTGCATGAGCCTGGTACAAGCTGACCAGACGTGTATTACCACATTGTCATTCGAAGCTGCCTTCCGTCAACTCGCGTGAGTGCGTGCTGCAACATCACTAGCGAATGCTGCCGTTCATACACAACAAACTCATTTTTACAGCAATCCAAAGGTTCAGCTAAGCCGGCAAAGTGAATCACGATCAGCCGCAATGGGACGTGTCCGCCGCCAAGGCGTGACAGCTGTGGCTTCATGCAATATCCGTTTCAAAGGCATGGCTTGCACCCGGCGTCAGCACCCTCGCCAAGCGATCCAGTCGTGCTGATACAGAGTGTGGCACAATAATGCCGTCATGCTTGGGGGACGCGTAGTCTGTACAGCTGTATATGATCATGCGAAATCCGGTACAGCCTTCGAGATCTCGCAACACAAGTATAATTCTCCCGTCTCCATATTGTAAACTACAAGGATGCAGTACAAAACTTCATTACTCGCAGCCGCTCTTGTGGGCTTTGCGCAGGCGCAAACACCCTCAGAGTTCGTTCCAAATGTCAACGCAAAGCTCGATGTAATGTTCAACTCGACGGTTGTTGGAACACCAGGACAATTGCTTTCGAAAGCAGGTATGTTGTCTAACAATAACATCATCGAACGAATAGCTAAACCTATCAAAAGCCACCGCAACTCAACCTAGCCTTGCCCTATCGAGCGACCTTCTGAGTTCAAGCGACACATACATGTTCGTCATGCTCGACCTGGACGTACCGCCAGCAAATGGAACCACCGAACGTCGCGTACTACTCCACGCCATGATCACGGACTTCAAAGCCACACAACAACAAGTCGAGGGATCTTCCACACTTCTCGCATCAACGGCAACAGGCCCCGCCGCGTACCTCCCGCCCGGCCCACCAGCGACAGACACCAAGGCCCATCGTTACGTCGAGTTGCTCTTTCAGCAACCAGCTGGCTTCAACGTTCAGACTTCGGACTTTCCCAGCGTGCAGGACAGAATCAATTTCGACCTCGCGGCGTTTGCAACCGAGAATAGTGTGGACGCGCCAGTCGCAGCGAATTTCTTCACGGTAGATGGGCGCGCGACTACAGCGGCTTCTGGCACCCCGACGACCAGTGGTGGAATTGCTGGGAATACACTGACACCGTTTGAGGGTGCGGCTGGGAGGATGATGTTGCCGTGTGGTTGGGCGGCATCGCTGGGTGCGGTCATGCTGTTGACAATGTAGACGAAGTAGTTCAGGAAGTTTGGAAGAAAAAATGTTATACTTTTTTAAGTTCGGATCTTCTAAGCATCAAGATGCGCTGAATTGCGCTCTGGCCAGATCCACGTAACCTTGCTATGCTTTGGCCTTGTCGGTGTTAACTATTGCCCAATATCTCTCAGTAGTACGCATGCGCAACGCTTTGCCATACTTGATCATGATCAGAAACACAGCAGAAGCTGCCATACCAATGAAGGCCGCAGACAAAAAGCAGTTCTGGTAGCCCAGATTGGTCAACCATGGAGTGATGCTAATCAAAATTAGCAGAGATCAACTTCTTGTAGATTCCCCACATACCCGTAACTGATTGCAAACGACATCGTATTGCGAACCAGGATGACTGCCACAATCGCATCTCCACTGATGTCGTGATAGCTGTCGATCATGTAGTTTACACTCAACGTGACGCCTACGCAAGATGTAAAAGCTAAACAGCCCATCGCAAATACCAGGCCAAACCAGTGGATGCCATGTGCAGCACCAACACCCCAAAGAATTAGTGATGCTGGTACCATGACCAAGCATAGCACAAATGGCCATAATCGATGTTCAGCCTCCATGATGCCTCTATTGCGACGAGCAAGTCTGACAGTCAACCAATCACTGAGCTGGCCGGACACGAGCATACCAACAACTACTCCAATGCAGCACGAGACGTAACTTAGTCCCACCATGGAAGGCTTGAAGTTGTACCCCGGACCGCCTAGGATGATGGACGCGGTAGCGTTGAGTACATTGAACCAAATTAGGTATGAGCCATAGCTGAATCCCGCATAAAAAATCACAGGCCATCCCAGGTACTTCAAACTGCGTATCGCACGACTGACCATGTTTTGCCCTGGGGTTGGCTGCCAGAGCGAAAGTTTCTGGGTGTATGATTTCGTCGCGGTTCCAACTCCTTCGCTTGCTGTACTCTGTGCTGTAAGCGGTTCAGGCTTCTCTGTATCCCGTTCAAGCACTGGAACTGTGTGTAGGGGTGTGACTGTAGTATCGATGACAGCATCGGGGGATTTGCGGATGTAGTTTGTTTCCTCCATGAACAGGAAGAGAATCACAAAGGTCACTGCGTTGAAGATGGCTGGCCAGTAGAATACCCACTACAAGTCGGACAGAGGGTTATTACAAGCAGGATATCCATAACGAATATTGAAACTTACCTGCCAGCCTTGTCCATCGGCGATGAATCCGCAAATGATTGGAGCAAAGTAGTTGCTGCCTGCTAAAGATAGGGCGTACAACCCCATGTAAGATCCACGCTATAGCCTATTGTTAGTCCCTGACATCACAAAGCTATAAAGACATCTTACCTGGTGGGTAAAGTACACATCCGTGACCGAGATCTCAGGTAATGCTTCGATGGGTGCAAGGAAGAAGCCCATGACTATACATCTCGCTGTCCATTCTCCATCACTTTTGACATAAGCACTGCGTTGTGTCAGTATAATGGCCATGTGCTCATCCTCAAGATGGATCTACCTCCAGATACTCGTGCCAGTCGCCCCAAGGACTGATATGAGGAATGCCAAACGCTTGCCGTATCTCAATGCAAATGGTTGCCAGAAGAGAAGCCCCCAACCTAGAAACAGAAACATGTACCCCGTTCCTTCGTTCAAAGTCGATATCGAGACTCCAGATGCAGCAGAAAGTGGTACTAAGACCGAGTAAACAGTCGAAGTCGCAATACCGGTCATCCATGTGTAACTAGGGTGGTCAATGACAAATCTGGCATGAGCAGTGTATCAACGTACATATTGACACATATGGTCGATAGCAGCTTGCGTCGTGGACTCCAATTCAACGGATCTTCTGGATCGCTAGATGGTGCTGGGTCCAGAATGATATCGCCGTTCCCGGCATGGCGAGCTTGCATGCTATGATCCACGTCGACGAGGTGAACTGTGCCAGGAATGGCTCCTGGGTTGTGGCTGGGGACTCCAGTCATGTTGTCGGTGTCTAAGTAATGTTGAACAAGGCGTTGAGGAGAGGTTGAGGACTGCGTACCTAGGTATGCATCACAGTTGCTTATTGATACCACGTGCGTACCGGGGTACAAGAGTGGGGTTGTGATGAACTATCGATCTGGGAGGCGACGTCCTTTGACTTATAAGGACCTATCGTCCGGATTGCGACAATCACCACTCTCGCTTGTTTTACTGTCTCGAACTGATGTTCTGATGAAATGATTGATAGTGATTCATGGAGTTGCGTCCGCTGCCCCTCTTACTGCACGACATATATCTCACATCATCCCCCCGATGCGGTAATTCACATTCCTCCCACATCACCTCGACTCCACAGGATTCATTGATTTGGTAGGTCTAAGCGACGGTACGGCTGCAGATACGATGCGTATGCGGGGATAACTGATAGTAAAAGCTATGCAGCCGATTATTGGGCAAGTAGGGCTGCGCTAAGTGGAAGACGTGTCAGGGAACTACCTCCCAGTCTTGTTAAGGTTAGGATTAGCCCGTACCCCAACAAGACCTCCAATCGTTATCAACAACATCGTGACGGACGAAATCACTGCAAAGCGTAAGAATCCATTGGCTCTCCGTTAATTCTCCTTGGGGGGCCCGAGATTACCTTCCACCTCGGTCAAAAGCGCGGATCTCTGCTGGGACAGGATGTGGCCACCACAGATAAGACTGCGGAGTCGCTTACGACACCACACCCCAATAGATCGCAGGTGATTAGCGGAGGTTCATGTACTTGTTGATATGACCTGCCAGTAGGCATCTCTCACTGTCGAGCAAGCACACCATCATGGCCGTCCCAGCTTCAACGACCACACTCACCGTCATCCAGCCAAAAGCTCTACCAAAAGGAACATCTGAATACGAGAAGAAGCGCGCCTCACTGCTCGAAGCTTTTGCTAAAAAGGTGCCATCAGATCTCCGTCTTTCTCCTGAATTCTTTGTCAAGCCTCCTATTGACGTGTCAAACGTGCCGACCACTTGTGGGATCCTCAGCCCATCCGAAGTTGCCATCACAGAGAATTACGACGCCGTAGGACTCGCTGAGGCAATCGCAACTCGCAAGCTCACGTCTTTGGAGGTGACTACCGCGTTCTGTAAACGTGCCATCATCGCACATCAGCTCACATGTTGCCTAACGCAATGGTTCATGCCCGAAGCTATTGAACAGGCAAAAGAGCTGGACGCGTATCTTGAGAAGCACGGGAAGACCAAGGGACCATACCATGGTGTACCAGTCAGCATCAAAGAACACATGCCAGTTGCGGGTACTCATTCGTCTTACGGGTCCTTTGCAAGTACTCAGTTTGATGACAAGGACTGCTTACTGGTATCGATGCTACGCGATATGGGCGCCGTGTTCTACTGCAAGACGAACCAGCCGCAATTGATAATGCACTTGGAGTGCACATCGCACTACGGCCGCACACTGAACCCGTTCAACACCAACTTGAGTGCAGGCGGCTCCTCGGGCGGCGCAGGTGCACTCAATGCTATGAAGGGATCTGTAGTGTCACTTGGGTCAGACATCGGTGGTAGTATTCGCCAACCCAGTGCATGCAATGGCATCTATGGCTTCAAGCCAACAAGCTACATGGTACCAACAAAAGGAACCCTCTCACACCACTTTTCCGCGGAACTTAACGTGCTAGCTTGCGATGGACCAATGTGCCGCAGTCTTCGAGACACAGACTCCTTCATGTCGAACATACTGGGCGCGAAACCATACATACAAGACCAAAAGATTATACCAATACCCTGGACAGGTCTCAAGACCCCCATTACGAAACCTCTAAAGATCGGTATCGTCTCCAATGATGGCTTCATCAACCCCCAGCCACCCGTCAAGCGCGCCATCACGTGGGTTCGCGAGCGGCTCTCAAACCACAAGGATTCCGACCTCATTGAAGTCAAAGCTTTCAAGCCATACAAGGCAGAAGAAGCCATGTCGAACATACGTCGCATGTACTGGCCCGACGGCGGTAAACTCGCTCGACACGATGTCCAGTCAACTGGCGAACCTGTCCTTCCTCTGAGTGAGTGGATCTGGTCTGACGCTGCGCCGCACGGCATGCTCGATGCTGAACAAGTCAACGACATGCGCGCCCAGCGAGACGCCTTCCGCTACGCGTTTGCGGACAGCTGGAACGATCAGGATGTTGACATTGTCATTGGACCTGCGTTTGTCGGCCCAGCTCCTGCGCATGACACTGCTTTTTACTGGACGTATACTAGTCTGTGGAACTTTGTCGACTATCCGGGAATCGTGGTGCCGACGCCGATCAAGGCGGAGAAGGGGGAGCGATATGAAGAGGATTATGAGCCGTTAAGCGATGCGTGTAAACATGTGAAGCAGTTGTGGGAGGAGGGAGATTTTGATGGGGCACCGATCAATTTGCAGATCAATGCGAGGAGGTATCATGACAATGACTTATTTGGAGCGCTGGCAGTGCTGAAGGACATATTGGACTTGCCTTGATAGAGACTCATGACGCGTAGGGGGGTACATGCAATAGTCAACTGCCATTGTAGTAAATGCATCTGACACACATGTCAATGGCATGCCTCGTGGGGTGGAATACTGAGAGTCCTGATCGTTGAGGTACATATGCTATGCATAGGGCTGAAGCTAACGGGAAGCCACACGCGACTCTTGGCAGACCGTCGCGTCGTGCTCTTGACGGAAAGTGCCGTCCAACTGCTCCACTTCACCTTCACACCGCGTTGGATCATCGCATGCCTTGAGAAAGAGCCGACACTGCAGACCAAGCCTATCGCCATGCTCGACTCATAACAACAAACGTAGCGCTCTCGACGCGCATGTACCATGGAACAACCACGCATCTCGGATCTGACGCCTGCGTTGCCAGCACGCGAGTCGAAGCAGTTCAGAGCCTCCGTCATCTTGATATGGCCTTATTCGTCATCGCAGCGTCAATTTGCCCTTCTCCTTGCCGACCCGGACTTCCGCCTACGCCGGCGAAATGGTCAAGTTCGCGCCCGATTTACTGGTTCAAGCGCAAAAGCGATTGCGACAACCGGCGTGGGAATTGGAGATGAGGTCCTGCTCAGCCTGCGCGGCGCCCAATTTTTGAAGGAAGGCGCGGTCCAGACACCGGGAAGGAGTATCGACTGGGAGCTCGAATATTCGCAGACTGTGCTCGTCCAGGTGTTCCGCAATGGCGGCGAGATCGCGAATCTCGAGTTGATTGATGTTGCGCCCACACCAATGCCGCAGTCCCCACCACATCGTGTGTCACTAGGAGGACCAAGTCCTAGTCAGCAGTGGTCTTCGCCTGCGGTGTTGAAACGTGTACGACTATCAGATGGTCCTTTCTTCGAAGCGCCGTACGATCCATTCGCGGAAGACACCGAGCTAGGCCATGACAAAAAGAGGAGGAGGAGGTCGTATCGAGACTGGAAGGCTTGGACATGCAGCGCGAGAACGCCGTCACCAGAGAAGGATGGTGCTATGGAAGAGGATCTGGGGGACGAACTGGAACAGCTCTCGCCAAAACGCGCTCAACAACTACCGGATACACCTGTGTCTCCATCAAGGCCCGAACAACTTTCAGTCGCAGCAGGCCTTCTTGAGCGTCCGGCCGAGGAAGATCAGCAACACTCCACGAATTCGGAAGAGCTATTGTCCTCTGAAACTGATGCAAACGCCAATGTAAGACTACGGCCAGGACACGATCACCAATATCATGAACTGTATGCTGGACCAGACGAAGTTCCCCCAGAAGACTCTCAATATGCCTTTGGAGGCGATACTGAGATAGACACCGAGGTAAACACCGAGGAAGAGGATGCTGCACAAGATGAGCCTGAGGGTGTTAGTATGACTACGACAGTGGCCAATACGGAGGAAGAGCATACAGACAATGGACTCCATCGCAGGTGGAGTAATCCCTCGGAACCCGACGTAGGCAGTGCAGCTGACGCCGTGGCACCGGAAAGAATAAGTACTGCTCATATCCTGTCGGACATAGCAGAAGCCCCACGGGCCCCAATACCGCAAAACAGCGACGAGGATATCATCACAGCGATCAAGGAAACAGCGACCTTGAACACTGCCCCAAGGATCACTATGCCTCCACCGACGCTTCCGATTTTGCAGATGGACGATGCTGCTCCAGTCATCTTGGACTTGCTCGCTCCAGTAGGCAGAGAACCTTCAAGCCCGAAATTGAAGCCGCTGGACTCCTCTACGCTTCCCTTGCCTTCGCCGTTCCCGGGTGACATTGACACGAACATGGTTTCGTATCAGGACTACTTCGCCGCGAATCAAGACACTACGATACCCGAAACTGGTATGAATGAAGAACAAGAGTTACCAAGCGATGCCGACTACATCATGGAAACATCATTTTTCAGCTCGATAGGGTCGTCAAAGGATCCGTCGCTTCACCCTAACCACGAGTCAGCTTTTACGCCTGTTAGGTTCACATTTGGGATGGATGGTGCCGGGTGGAGTCGGCCGTTGGACTTGTCCTCACCTGCGCCGGAGGGTGCCACAGTGCAAGAAACCCCACAGGTGGACGCTGATGACTCTTTGCGTGTTTTTCGTGTTGATGGTGAAGGTGCAGTAGCAGCTCAACGGCACATATCAATATCACCAACAAGAGACATGGCAGACAATGAGTCAAGGCATCCTTACGCCATAGAGGATAACAAAACATCTCCTACATGTTCTTCCCAACAAGCGGCTCCGGATGTGATCGAGTTGTCCTCCGGCTCCGAGGCTGAGACTTCCGAAGAAAGCGGAACCGAAGATGAGATGGAAGGGATGGCGGTTGAAGTCGGATCGGAGCATAGTCAGGAAAACCATGATCAACATGATGACGAGCACAACGATGAAGGCATACAAGAAACAGGAGCTGTATCTGCAATCGTCGATCTTGGGTCTCCGGCCGACGATACTAAGGATGCCGAGCTAGATATCAGTCCGATTCCTATGTACATCAACGAGGTCACACCTGAAGCCGACGAATTTACCCGTTTGACACAACAAAAATCGGCCTTGGAGAGTCACCAGGACGTCCCATCTCTTAGCCAAGATGATGACCCTCAGTCAAAGGACCCCGAAAATTACAGTGAGTTTGTAGATCTGGATTACGCGCCTAAGCCTTCACACACTGCTGCCGAGACACAACAGACGACTGCTCGCATCCCACCTCAGCAATTACTTGACAGAAAACCCGATGCAGCGGACGCAGACCTTTCGTCATCATTGGCTATCGCTCCGAGAACAGCTCTAGATGGAATGGACAACCACACACAGGATGCCTTCGACTTTGAGGAAGCCTTCCACAATTCCGAGCCGCCAATGCACGATGATGAATTACGTTACCCCGATGTCAAGATGGAGTCGATAGAGGATGATTCGATTTTCGAGTCTCTTACGCAACTGACACGAGAGGGGCACGAAGGGACGCCCGAGGGATCACCTGAGGAGCTTGTCATTGCAGTACCGGAGATTGGCGGGAGGGTAGGTGAACTACATACCGTGGCTGTTCCTGCTACAGGACCAGCCAGGAATACAAGGTCCAAACTCAGCATTACTGTGTCACCCACTCGAGACAGGACACACACTCCAAGGAGGACGACACGCTCGACCAGATCTAATGCATCCGTGACTCGTGACACTTTGTCACCTGTAGAAACTAGATCGCGCGCCACATTTTCCACTTCCCAGGAGCCTTCACAGACCTCGCCTTATCGCCTTCGTTCGCAGTCCAAGTTGCTTTCTCCTGTCAAAATTTCTTCTGAAACTGCTCCAGCTCGGACTGGCCGAAGCTCACGCACGCAAGCCTCGCAAAGCCACGAGACGTCACAGGCGGAGCGAGATCATTCGCTTCCGGATGCCATTCTCCTGGACCTGGGTATTTTCGATCCGTCCTATGATCCCAGTGCCTCGCAGGGCAGGTTTTCCAATGTGACCTACGTTAGAGACTCAGAGGAGGATAGTGTCCGTTCTGAACACTCACTGTCCACGGCTTACCAAACCGATGCCCAGGCCTGGCTGTACAGCGACCCTGTCCAACCGTCAGGCTCAACTAAGGAATTGGAAGGCCTGAAGCTGCCACCAGCAAGCGCCCCAGAGCCCAAGACCAGATCAAGAGGTAAACAGGCAAATATTCATGTCGCACGACAGGCTGTGAGGAGCAGTAGTCCCGCCCATCCAACAAGTCCATTCAGTGTGCAATCTATAGCAGGGAGTCCAGGCAGGCGACTTCGATCAGCGGGATCCGCAAATGCTCCCTCTGAAGCCGATAGTAGTGTTCGGCAGCCCTCACCCGTCGTGTCTGATAACGCAGTGGAGCTTGAGGATCCAACGACTCCCAAGGCTGTTCTGCATCAAGCTGGGGCCCCACTTGATGAAAATGAAAGCACGTTGGCTGGAGTGGCCTCTGACTTCCATCAGCAAACAGACCCGTACAAACTTATGCGTAGCTCACCACCGCCAGTTATTACCACGTCTTTCCCTACAGTAAACCATCACTTGGCCACCGGGAAGGGTACGCTGATTACGCCAGACGATACGCAGCAGTACACCATGGAGTCGCAACCCAGCATCAACACCTTCAAACGCGACGACAGCTCTCTTATAACACCCGAACCCACACAAGCCACATCCTTTGGCCTGCGCTCCTTCGACGCCAACAAGACTGCAGTCAACCCTTCTTCGGACCCCTCTACCGACTCCACCCCACCACTCCCTTCAATCGGCCTCTCAACCCCATTGGCATACTACACCCCCCTCCACTCCCTCTCCTTCTTCCTAAACCGCTCCTCGCAATACCACTCCTCGCTCAACCCCGACATCCTCGCCCTCGTTACCTCAGACTCCACACCACCCACTCGCGCAAGACGCGGTCCAAAACACTTCTTCACCACCCTCCACATCACCGATCTCGCCACCTTCCCCAAACAAACAACAGTAAACATCTTCCGCCCATACGAATCTGCACTTCCGATTGCGCACACGGGCGACGTCATCTTGCTTCGCGCATTCGACGTGAAGAGTGTCAAGGGCGAGGCGGGGTTGCGGAGTGCGGAGGAGAGTAGCTGGTGTGTTTGGAGGTGGGGGAAGCCTTGTTGGGGCGCGAAGAGGGGGGCGTTGGGAGAAATTAGGGCAAGAGAGGAGGTTAAGGGGCCGGAGGTTGAGAGGGGGCCCGGGGAGTGGGCCGAGGTGGAGAGAATTAGGTGGTGGTTCGAGGGTGTTGTCAAGGGTGAGTTGGAGAAGGAGGTAGAGAAGGGGCAGGGGAAGGCAGAGGAGAGTAGTCAGAGGGTTACGAGGAGTCAGGATCGGGTTGGGAGTCAGTTGTGAGGCGTTGCGGATAGTGCTTTACAACATTAGCATTCCTTGGCGTTCTAGGGCGGCAGATCATGGCTGGGTTATATAGGTCTTGAACGGTAAGATGTGCGTGGGTCATGGGCATCTGTACCACAAATCCATAATTCACGGCATGTCCACACTCGTCTTTAGAGATCATTCATTGTGTCTCATTTCATTCTATATGTTGAATGTCGTGTCCTTTTCATGATCGTATTCTCATAGTCTAACCCGACCACTGCAAAGCTGAAGATCAGCATTTCACCGCATAGCACCAGCTACTACATTGAACCTCACGAGGCCAACATTTCGCCGGAAAACACACAGCTACTCCACCGATCCCCTCCTTTATAGAGCCAGCCCAGACCTATCTACCACACCCACACTTCCTAGTCACAAGAATTCAGATTTGGATAAATCTACTTCTCGTAAACCCAGTCGTGCTGAGCGCTCTTCCAGCTCTGGACCTCACCCTCCTTGAACCAGAGGGCAATTTCCTTCTTGCCGTTCTCGACACTGTCGGAGCCGTGGCAGACGTTGCGGCCGACGTCGAGGGCGAAGTCGCCGCGGATGGTGCCGGGGGCGGAGGCGAGGGGGTTGGTGGCACCGAGGATGGCACGGCCGGTCTTGACGGCATCACGGCCTTCCCAGACCATGGCGCAGACGGGACCGGAGCCCATGTCTAGAGGAATTAGGATATGTTGTGAGTGGTAAGGGAGGTGGGGGGTAAAGGGGTCGAGGGAAGGTGGCTGAGGACGTACAGGCAATTAGACCGGGGAAGAAGGGCTTGCCAGCCAAGTCCTCGTAGTGCTTCTCGAGGTGCTCCTTGGAGGGAGTGACGAGCTTGATGGCTGCGAGCTTGAAGCCGCGGTTCTCGAAGCGGGAGATGATGGGGCCGATTAGGCCGCGCTGTGGGTGTTGTTAGTGAGCTGTTGGGTTGTGTATCTCTCTCTCAAGGCAGCAATGGAGAACAATGTTGTGGATGAAAGTAGGGAAGATGCAATTGACATACCTGGACGCCATCAGGCTTGATAGCAATGAAGCTGTTACCTCAGTCAGTATACACTGTTCACCGCTCCTTGGGGTACCCCGCCATGCTCCTTCTTCTCGGAGGGCATTTGAGGGTGGGTCCTTGAGCACATACGTCTGCTCGGTGGTCATGTTTGCGGTGAAGTGGCTTTTGAAGTGTTGAGGTTGGAGAGAGTTGGTGAGCGTGGAAGAGGCGGAACAACAACAGACTTATGCGCTGGAAATTTTGGTTGGCGGCGTGTAGTGGGGTACAGCTGAGCTGGTTGGCGCGGGGTCCGGCGAGCTAGACCTCGCCCGTGCACAAAATTATCCACGGCTGTGCGGGTTGTGCAAGGCGCTGCACAACTCGACGCTTGGCTTGGACCCTGGCATGTTTCGTGGCATCTCAGGTCTACACAGTCGACTTCATTATTTCTTCGAGGCTGGCTTGCGAAGAATTATTGACAATTAGCTGCCGGCCATGATCACGCTACGGCAGAGTTCCGCTCCCAGGTGGACGGGGTTCCTACTGCTGTTGGCGCTGTTGTGCTGTCTGTTTGAGCCAGCTGGTATGTAGCTCAGCTTCCCCAAGTCAAGTTATAGCTCCGATATTGCGAATCATAGCATCAAAAGCTCCCTAGATTGACATTGTCTTGTAGTTTCGGTCAAACACGAGAATTTCAAAACCTGTGCCCAGTCAGGCTTCTGCAAGCGCAATCGCCAATTCGCCGATGACGTCTCCGCCTCGAGTTCCTGGACCTCCCCATACACGCTCGATGCCAACTCGATCACCTTCCAAGATGGCCAATTGGATGCTCTCGTCCTCAAGACTATTTCCAATGGCCAAGAAAAGGTCCGTCTACCGCTCAAGGTCACGTTCCTCGACTCCGGTGTTGCGCGAGTGACCCTCGACGAGGAGAAGAGGGCCAAGGGCGACATCGATCTCAGACACGACAGCAAAGCGAGGAGGGAACGATACAACGAAGCTGGAAATTGGGCGCTGGTTGGAGGCCTAAAAGTCGCGTCGGGCGCTGCATTGAACGCAGATGCCGAACAGGGCTACACCAAGGTCGTCTACGGAAAGGGTGGCAAGCATCAGGCCGTCATTCGCCATGCGCCATTTGGAATTGAGTTTCAAAGAGATGGAGAAACACAGGTCAAATTCAACGAGCAAGGCTTCCTAAACGTCGAGCACTGGAGAGCCAAAGTCGAGAAGCCCAAAGAAGATGCGAAGAAGGAAGGCGAGGAAGAGAACGAGGAGGACAAGAAGATCGAAGAGTCTGGCGAGGATGAGAGCACGTGGTGGGAAGAGACCTTTGGTGGAAACACCGATAGCAAGCCCAGAGGTCCTGAAGCGGTTGCTCTGGACATCTCGTTCCCAGGCTATGCGCACGTCTTTGGTATCCCAGAGCATGCCACTCGGTTGTCTCTGAAGACAACAAGGTCTGTCATCCATGATCATACCCAACATCACCCACATGCTGACATGATCCCAGGGGTGGTGATAATGCTTACACTGAGCCTTACCGGCTATACAACGCCGATGTCTTCGAGTACGAGATGGACAGCCCTATGACCTTGTACGGCGCTATACCATTCATGCAGGCCCATCGCAAGGGCTCCACCGTGGGCGTATTTTGGCTTAACGCAGCCGAAACATGGATCGACGTCACTAAGAAGCGCAATGCTGTGAATCCTCTAGCTCTCGGTGTTGAAGGCCACACCGATACTCAAACTCACTGGATGTCTGAAAGCGGTCTCCTTGACATCTTTGTTTTCCTTGGACCCACTCCTCAAGAGCTCACCCGCCAATATGGTGAGCTGACTGGCTACACTGCTCTGCCGCAGTCATTCGCTATTGCGTACCACCAGTGCCGATGGAACTACGTGAGCGATGACGATGTCAAAGATGTCGACCGCCGATTTGATAAGTTCAATATCCCGTACGACGTCATTTGGCTCGATATCGAGTACACGCAGGAGAAGAAGTACTTCACTTGGGATCCATTAACTTTCGTCAACCCAGACACAATGCACAAACAACTTGACAAGAGTGATCGGAAGTTGGTTGCCATTATCGATCCGCATATCAAGAACACAGACAATTATCACGTCATAGATGAGCTTAAGAAGAAGGACCTCGCTGTCAAGAACAAGGAGGGTAACCAGTACGAGGGCTGGTGCTGGCCCGGGTCATCCATGTGGATCGATTGCTTCAACCCGGCCGCTATTACCTGGTGGAAGGGTCTCTTCAAGTATGACAAGTTCAAAGGTACTGCCCCGAACACATTCATCTGGAACGATATGAACGAACCATCTGTATTCAATGGACCTGAGACGACCATGCCGAAGGACAATTTGCACCATGGTAACTGGGAACACCGAGATGTCCACAACATCAATGGCATGACCTTTCACAACGCGACCTACCAGGCAATGGTCGAGCGCAAGAAAGGAGAGCAACGCCGTCCATTCGTTCTCACTCGTGCCTTTTACTCTGGCAGTCAGCGCAGCGCCGCCATGTGGACTGGTGACAACCTTGCAGAGTGGGCTCATCTGGAGGCCTCCTTGCCAATGGTGCTCAACCAGGGTATCTCTGGTTTCCCCTTCGCTGGCGCTGATGTTGGTGGTTTCTTCGGCAATCCTAGCAAGGAGCTTCTTACCCGCTGGTACCAGGCTGGTATTTACTACCCATTCTTCCGCGGCCATGCTCACATTGACACACGCCGTCGTGAACCCTACATTGCTGGTTCCCCTTACACTGAGATCATCACCCAGGCTCTTCGTCTGAGGTATCAATTGCTTCCCGCCTGGTATACCGCTTTCCACGAGGCCTCGACGACCGGTGCACCCATCATTCGTCCAAACTTCTACGTCCACCCCGAGGACGAGGCTGGTTTCGCCGTCGATGATCAGCTGTATATTGGTTCCACGGGTCTCCTCGCCAAGCCTGTGACCAAGGAAGGTGCGGATAGCGTCTCTGTCTACATTGCTGACGATCAGCCCTACTACGACTATTTCGACTTCACCATCTATCACGGCGCCGGCCACCACACCGTTCCTGCACCTCTCGAGAAGATCCCCCTCCTGATGCAAGGTGGCCACATTATCCCGCGTCGGGACCGTCCCCGCCGTTCGTCAGGTCTCATGAAGCATGACCCCTTCACTCTCGTCGTAGTCCTTGATAAAGACGGCAACGCAGAGGGAATGCTCTACCTCGACGACGGCGAAACCTTTGACTACGAGATGGGTGCCTTTATCAACCGCCGCTTCTCGTTCGACGGCCCACGCCAAATCCTCACGAATGTCAACCTCGACACTAGTCGCCAAACCGTCCGGTGCGAAAAGTACATCAAGAGCATGGCGCATGTGCGTGTGGAGAAGATTATCATTGTTGGTGCGCCGAAGAACTGGAAGAATAGGAGTGAAGTCATTGTTATGCAGGAGGGTGAGATGGAGAGTAAGAGAAGAAAATCTGTGCCGTTGGAGTGGCATGCGAGTGAAGGGAAGAAGGCGAGTTATGCGGTAGTGAGGGACCCGAGAGTGTTTGTTACTAAGGGCTGGAAGATTGACTTTGGAGACAAGGGGGCAGGTCATGCGCATCATGGGCATGAGCATTGAGATTGCTGTACATGAGACAGATGTGGATAGGACTGGTGGATGGTGTTACCTCGAGCCGAGGTGAGCTGATGTGAACATTGACGGGTGTGGTGCAAGCTGAAGTTGATACATAGATTAGTGTATGAAGACATATGTAAAACGGATGTCTCAATCATTCGTCCCATGCCATCATAGCCTCCTCTGTTATCCTTAAACGTCACCCTATTCTCGGTACCGCCCCGGAATCATCGATTCTCCTTTCTTCAGATGTGGCCCGGTGAAGGTACATGTCTGAACTACTCAACAGCAGAATACTTCAACTAACTCAAGATCTACTTTCTAGCTCTTGCTTCTAGGCTACGGGGACTGATATAGGTCTGATTACAGTTGTCAACAGTCTCCCCAAATAGTGAGTTCATTCTCAAGTACTTTTATTGTCCCTATGACCGTAGTGAGAATTGTTTTGAACTTGCACTCGGCTCTCTCATCTTCCGATTTAAACACTGGTTCGGAACATTCAACATACATGGTTACGTACGATTCGTCGTCCCACTGTGTCTTTCATTAGATCATGGCGTTATCGAAGTTCTTGCAACGTCTCTTGTAGTTCATGACGGCTGAGTGAGTGTAGCTGTCCCTTCCATGCGGACAGAATGCGTTAGTTTGTGAGGCGGTTTTTCATGAGTCTAGCGTCTTGTTCGAAACTGACCATGTTCTCGTTGGCAGTTTGGACGTATTCTCCGAGCTTGCCTCACAGCGAATTTTCTGTCTTCTATGCTTGTCAGATTACTGGTACGAGATTACGTTATAAACCTTCTTGTAGTGAAGTGATACCGGTAGCTGAGTATCAAGCTTCCTGACTAAAAGAGAACTTAGAAGTTAATCAGCACGCTCGGCGTGAAGCGTATGAGATCCTCTTTGCCGACTTTATCGTTTCATCGTGAAAAGGATCAGAAATCATTGGTTGTTGACCTTCTGTGACCGTTGAACGTCAGCCCGCCAAGGCGCACTTTAGCAAAGCCCCTGATCAATCACCACCATGTTACGAAATGCCTAGCCCAGATCAGAACTACCATTGGCAATGGTGTCCCCTTCCCGATTGTTGGTTGACATGACGTTATTGCCGCCCATGCGCGACCCCGCAGGACCAGAAGGACGCTCAGACGATTTAATGATCTGTTACAATCTGTGCACGATGCACGTCACCTGGACCACTCGGATTCCTCTTATGATACCCATGATAGCCATAGTTACATATTCACTATAATATGTTTCGGGACTCCAAAGCTCTGCTACCACTACTCTTTGCATGATTAGCCACATCTTTTCCGTCAAGCCGGCTAGGTATCATATTAGTCCTTATATCGAAGAAAGTCCTGTTCAGATCTGAGTCTAATCAAAGCACCAAGCTGTCGAGTCCTACAGACATGACTCAGATCCCTATAGCGGCACAGTACCAAATTCTGACTCCGACACATCTTTGCTGTAAGTTGAACCCTACTTTGGAGGAGACCGCACAATAGCAACCACGGTATATAGAAACTCTTGCAAAGCCTTAGTACCAGATGCAGTGTCTCGACATGAGGATCATCGCGTACGATCTATCCACACGCTATCCGGAGATACCTGTCCTGGTAAGATCTCCTAATAGCGTGACTTTGGGTATCGCTCAAGCGAAGAGATTGGCCACGTCGTTAATTAACGGATTCGTAGAAATTCAGTGAGGCATCAATACCCGACCCAGTAGTGGCTCTTTTGTAGACCCTTGAGAACTTGGAGGACAAGACTCGTCGCTCAAAAGAGACTGTGTGGCTCATTGAGTGTGACTGCACAAGGTATGAGTGTGAGATTCAATGCACATACAAAAGCTTGTAGAATGTCACAAGATCCTGCATCTCAGAACATAGAATTGATTTTTCTTACAAGAGCAAACAACAAAGACAATCTTGAACTCGAACGAACACAGCATCTCATCCACCTCAGCATTGATCTCAAGTCAGCCAATCATGCCCACGGCATCCGGGAAGTCCGTCGAAGATCTGAAGGCTATCATCATCGATTTACTTCAGCATCCAGTGAATCTAGCCATTCTTAACGCCCGCATCACAAGACTGGAGGGGGCGAATTCTCTGGAGGATCTCTATCCGATCCTCGCATCCCCATTGAAGCAAAAAGAACACACTTCAGTTTTAGAATCCTTTCAAAATGTGAAGGTGACAATCTTGAAAGACCTGGACGCCTATCGCAAATATCAAGACGAAGACAAACAAAGTTGAACTGATGGTCCTTTCAGGGAAGACTAAGGGGGAATGGGCTGGGGAACTAGGAATCGAACAGCTGGAGTTTATTAGTGATATTGGGACTGAAGTTGAAAAGATAGAGCGAAAATTGCAGCAATTACCTTAGGCTGCCGTGTCACTGTCGAACCTTTATGCAGGCCTTATTCCTTTGACACGAGTAAGTATACGAAGACTGAGAAAATAGTTATAGTAGCTTTTGCATAATATAATGCAGAGCTTAGTTTTCATTCTCAATACGAAGATGATTATGAGACAGCTGACAAGTACCTATGTACCGTATTGTTGCACAACGCGATCGGGAGTGCGCTATAATCATACTGAGACAGATATAGATACACCTGGGCATGCATTAAGATTATAATGCGTTTTCAAAAGACCAGTCTCGCTATCTAGTCAACTAGAAACCTCTGATAGCCAGGACAGTCATCACGCGGGCGGTATAGGTAATATCAGTGGAGACACGAGTACAGCTAGAGGACTACGTACAACGGAGTACATAAACTAAAAGACTATGGTTGGACAGATTAGAGACAAGTTCAATCTGAAGTTTAGTTTCGCTTTCCTCCCTGCATTCTACATCCAAAAGAATATACTGGCATAATAAACCATGCAATGTGTGAGAGACACTAATAGATCACTAGTTCTATACAAAGACGGTGTTGGGTAATTCAGAACTTGGTGTAGCTTAATCAATGCCCAATTGCGGTCGTGAAGGTACAAGTGACCCAGCAAGCATCACGCACTCTCAACATTGTCTGAATTGCTTCACTTATTAGTGATTTATAATGCTATTTTCACTGTGCTCACGGTGAGTAGATTTTGATAAGATAGAACAACGGAAGCGAGCAGGCCCCGTGTCTGTTGGATGTACTACCTAAGCAACCACTTACAGTGGAGCCATGTTCTGTAGTGTTCACTTGTACCTATGACCACGCGTTAACCGAGATAGTTGTGATGCAAGACTGTCATCGTGACAGAGGTATGAACACGACTTTGGGAATGACTACTTACAGTCAGTGCGCAATGCATTGAGTACAGCAAATCATCGACGCCGCGTCTCCCATCGTCATGCTTCCATGTCTGTGACGTGACCATTTCAACAATGACAATTTGCGATGCAGCTTAGCCTAGAGCTCTTACCCCGTTGTCATACTTAGATACACTGGGTGCTTACCACATCGCGTTACCCATATTGACTCCAGAGTGTCATGGAATTCCCTGGCGGCCCCCTAGTGTCACAATCATCCCCCATATAGATGTTGTCACACTTATCATTCTCACTGTCGCTTCTCTCATGAAGATGTATGACTGTAGTAACTGTCAGAAATCACAGTGTTAGCGGGAAAGATATAGTATAAATTGACCTCAAACTGAGGAAAGCCGTTTTGCACACATCAAGCATCCACGATCCGTTTACCAGCCTGCAAGCATTCCTTCACATTCCAACGAATCAGACGAACGATAGGAGACCATAACAAAAAATATTCCACACACAGCAGCCATGAATCCAGAGGAGAGAACCAACGAAGAGATCAAGGTCATAATCAATGGCATAAAGTCTCGCATCACCGACATGGATCAATCGATAACCGAACTTCAAAACTCTGTAGACCTCACTCTAGCAAGCGCCAGCGATGAAAGAGCCAGCAAACAAAGGGCCAATACGGAAGGATCTGAAAGAGCAAGGTCTCTGAGTCCGGAAATTAAACGGTGGGTGAGTAAAATTGCTGGGCTTGGATCTTTATCAAAAGGTGATCCCCGTATCCCTCACTTGAAAGAAGTCAGATCTTTGGAAGACCAGTGGCTAGATTTGAATGAGGATGTCGAACGGGAATTCACCGATATCAACATGCATAAATATGCTCTGCATACGCACGGGCTCCAGCATAGCATCCCTGGTTTCCAGGTGCGAGATAAAAACAAGATGAAGATCCTAAAGGGGAGAATCGGAGAGGTGAAAACCTCTCTGGGTGCGGACGCCGGAATGTGGCGAGCATAGGCGATGAAGCTGAATTCAGACTGGTATCGAAGCATGGCCCGTCTGAACATCTAGAAGGGAGTAGAATGATGTATTCAATTAAACCTCTAACAGAGCCCGATGATTTGCAGATACTGAATAAACGTGAACGACTAATCAGATTGTAGCATCCATTACCTTACAAGCCGTTCCGTCATTTTGAGCTATTCGGACGGATCTCCGAGGTACGAGTTGCAAAGGCTCGCTAACGGTTGAGGACAACAATGAAATCCGAATTGTCTTTTTGAGAGATTAGAGTCAAAGATGAGAAGATGGATCTAGCTTATAGCTTTGCAGCCTCACTTAGATACCCTAATCAATACCATCGCGAAAGGGGGGGATGAAATTTCGAATGTGTGAGCTGTGACATCCTCAAAGATTTTGAATTTATTCATGTGCTTGTTGAAATGCTACTTCACGCATAATAAATGCTGCGAAATAAGAATTTGTTACGGCTTGCAAGCATACCCCAGCCAAGTGTTTGACAAACCTCTCACTTCCATATTGATTGACAAGAGAATTGCTTCCTCAATTCCCAATCATATCTCCCTTCCGTTGGTGAGTCGACAAAAGTCATATCTTCACTCTAGGCTCCGCTGGAGGTAAGAAAGCTAGGGCTGAGTACACAGGCAAGCAGCAGATCATCGTAACTACCGTCACAAAAAACTTACAACGAGTTGCGGCGATCAAGCGAGTGTGTGCTGACGGCCGTGCTGTTACAACGATTTCCCTTGGTACTTATGTCTACCTGCGATCACACGTTTGCTTAAAGGAGGCATGATTGATATTTGCAGTAGGCATAACAGTCTTGATACTGGATAGGGGCAGCATCATGATTTTAATTGTACAAGCACGATTGAGGCATTATCAGTCATACGTTTATCTTGTCATTCACCTATGGTATGTAGCATGATATGGTACAAGGGAAATGACTGGACACTGATATAATTACGAAACGGGGCGCAAGCAGAAAGAACTACATTTGAAGCCTCCCACGATAAACAATACCGACAATCTAATTTACTACCTACCCTCGAAATCTCAGCGCGTACTTTGGTCAATTCAAGATTGGATCATAAGCTAGGAGCCATCTTTGACTTACAGGCGAAGAGCAACATTGAACATGTTCTCACAAAAATATTTCAATGCGAAGAAGACCTTGCTGTCTGTGTCACTCGCTTGCACATATTTTTCGATGCCCCAGTTCAGTTGGAAGGCAACCTTCGCCATCTATTCCACTCGCTGAACCTTGTGCTATGGAAGAAGCGACGCGAAGAGCTAATTTCCCAGTCAAAAGATGTTCGCGAAGGATTAGAAGGCGCAGTAAAGGAGTTTCAGAGGAGGTTCTCAAAGTCGAACATGAGGAGATTTGCAGCGGTAATAGAGCCTGGGGGAGAGCCTTCGGATGACACGAGTCGAGTCCAGAAGACCCTGGAGTATGCGAGCAAAGAGACCTTTCTGAAGCTTACGAAAAGTATGGAGACACTGGACCGCAGGCTTCGAGAGACAGACTATAAAAACGTACCAACTGTAATGGGCACCTTCGACCCTTCTTCAAAAAGGAAATAAGACGTCGCCCGTACACTTCAGGAAGTCATTCGATTCGGGAACTGGCTCGATACCATTGAAGTGCAGCTTAGAGCCTTGGTACAATATGACAGACCGAACAACGTGCTTGAAGATGAGTATCCAGAGTTACGAAATTTGGGCATGGTTCGACTGCGAGCTATAGAGCGACTCGAGGCCCATTTTAACAACATCCATAGTCAGTCTTTTGGATGGCAGAGGGATTATTATCTCCACTGCCTCGATCAAGATGATACGGAGGTCTTGAAAGATCTGCTCGGCGACGGGAAGCAGAAGTGGGAGGATTAATGGGATGAATTCATAATGAAACAGCGGCAGTGGGTGGAGTACATGACGGAAAGGAAGGAAGGTGTCACGAAAGAATTCGCAAGAGTTCGGGGGCTTTCGATCGGGTAGATTGCGAAAACTCTGGCCCCTCCCTTATAGCTTGTCCATTTAACTTTCGAACAGCTATTTCATGTATGGTGTATCAGGCTTCGAAGATTAAAACTTGCAAATGTAAACACTATATCACTTTCCACCTGTTCTCTGGCATGGGAGATGCTATGCTGAATTGCTCAATGACTTTCATGACCAACAAACGCTAACGTGTATGTCTTTGGAAGAATGAAAGGTTTAATCTGAAGGTCTCACAACTTACTTACCATCAATCAGGCTATGACATAAGTAGATTGATATATACAACGGAATTGATATGGCGAGTTGGCTGGGACGTGACTGGTCGGCGCCGAGGGAGGGTTGTCACAATTCTCACCTTGCTTTGACTATAACCATGATGGCTCAGAGTAAATTATGCGTCGCTGACCAGTCTTTTGCTGGTGACCGTGGTCCTATATAGACTCACAAGAATCACTGACTACTCCGCCCGTGCACCGTTTTTGACAAATACTCACCACTCACATTACGTTCAGTCTTGACCGAAGATCAAGGGAGTCACTGAGGGTTGGTGCATAAAAGGAAAACATCGCCTGTCAAGTCCAAAAGTTGACCTCAATTTTACATAGTCCTACGACCATGTCGAGACACACAACCCCTGAATCGGCTGATGTCATCAGATCTAGAATTCTTTCTATCAGAAAGGATATAACCCCGTATGAGGAAGCGCTCGACACATTGGAGGCATCTGTGAACACGTTCATCATGAGCCACCACGGACCAGATGGCTCCACAGAGGCCGTCTCTAATCTCGACAACTTTTTCAAGGCTATCAACAACTATCAAGACGAATTAACCAATCTTAAGATGGGCTTCTTGGAGTATTACACGTTTGAAAACTTCAAGATATGTGTGGAGAATAGTGCGTTCAAGGAAAAGGCTTGGTTCCAACAATGGTCTGATCAGTTTGATCCGCAGCTGAAAAGGTTGCGGAAGAGGTTCAAGAAATTAGATAGTAGGGCAGTGAAACTGAGGCTTAGAGTCAAAGGTACACCGTATGAAGTGAAAGATGAAGGGACTAGGGAAAGGCAGGAGGGCGATGGGGAGGGGGCGGGAGACAGTGAAGGAGATAATACAATTGGTAAAGCCTATTGACGAGTCTGAAGGAAGGCGAAGTGAACAAAGAAGATGTTGGAAGTTAGTGCCTAAGTCAAGGCAGTGCCGAGAGGTATAAACTTGCGCGATTAGAGCATCTACAGTTGATAATCAGAAAATATTCAACATCCTTAATTTTTGATAAGATTACCCACAGTTCTCACTACTTATAGGCAGCTCGAACAGTGAGTGCTTCTATCGAGTCCACACCAAACCAACAAATCTGCTTCGGAGTGATAAGGTACATTCAAATGACCAATCAAATCTTAACTAAATGTGATTACTCTACACTCTGCATCACTAAGCCCCTGTTGTAACTCAATTCCGATTACATTAATGCTGAGGCTTTAGCTGCATCAAAATGTTCCTGGATCCATAGAAGCCATGCATGGAATACCAAATGCGCCCTTTTGTACAGCTAGCTCCCTCTTCGGATCTAGAGACTCTATGTACCGGCTAGCTTTCCCAGTATTGACCTGAGCTAGGCAGTTGGTATAATGGGGCTGATCTATAAGGGGCTTTGCTAGTATGCACCCTAGTAGTCTGACCTTCAACAAATATGTAACATTGTTAACTAACTAACAATTTATAACACTCTTCATATCAACGTCCATAAAGAAGGGCTTACACGCTTCACGGTGAGCGCGTTAGTAACCTTCTAGGTTCTTTTAAGTCGGAGAGCTTGTCTTATATCTAGTTTTTGCTATCACCTAACTAAAGGAAGGCTTGTACCCAAGTCTTGTACGGGTAATCTAATAGAATAGAGTGCTTCATATTGTCCGGCAAATAGTAATTAAGATAAGCTTCTCGATCACTCTTGTGTGGCCACTTTGCAATGTAGGAACACGTTTCCTTACGTAGGTACATAAAGCTATTGTTTCATACGACAAGGCCTCCATAAAGATAGATGTTTAGTATGGGTGCGCGTGTAGCCAGTGAGTATTGGATTTCTTGTACACAGTCTGAGCCGATTGAAAAGAAAGTTGTCTCCTACCCAGCCTCTAACATTTCGCTAGCACAACAAGGAGCTGTCTCGGATCTACAGTGATCTAGATCATAGCCTTTTGAGTGTGTTATTCGCGTGGTTTATCACCCCCTGGTACTGAACGCGGACAATTTCGAAGTCTTCCCCTTCCGAAGGTAGCGTAAACAACTGCTGAGTTAAAATACTGCACTCCTGCTTCTCACTTTCTACTTGAATCCTGACGTTGGAGCCATTCTTCTTATCCTTACGGAGATTTTGGACTTCTTTACCGAACCGTTCGATGTTGTCAAATACCCAGTTTGACATTGGGCCCCAATTAGGCATTGTGTCGTATATATTTTGAGGTTTTGGATCAGTATGTTGAGTAATACCAAATTGCAAATTCTGGTGAGGTGTGTGGAAGTTCTCGGATATTTGAAAGGGCTGGTATTGATAATGAAGGCGTAGATGCTGCGCCGCAGATAACCTTTTATATGTGAGAATGCGGGCTTCGTGATTGACCTTGATTCGACTTCTTCACATGCATACCATTCACATTGTGAATTATAACTCTGAAAACCCCACTTTGAAGCGACACAAACACCAAGACACGTTGGCTACAACCTTTGGTGATTGTAAATTTCTGCAAGTTGTTTCTTAGACGAGGGTTTGCTACATTACTGATGGTAACAAATACATCGTTGGAAACCCACGGCGCATGGAGAGATGAGGAAAGTGTCGATATTACCAATTCTACTACTTCCACTTTGGTTGCGCTCTTCGGCCAAATCTTCGAGTGTTTGTCCGGATCCTGCAGGATCTGAATGACCAATGCACTGCATAGTTCAATGTTGGATGCGCTTTTAGCACACAAGTATGGGTATGAGTACATAGGTAGTCTCCGTAAATGTCATGCAGCCAAAGGATCAGAAAAAGTTCAAGTCTTTACAGTGTACTATTAGGGATCTAACTTGCTGTAATCAGATACAGTTTTGCAGCAGGAAGATGGTACCCCGCAGCCTTGCAAAGTTCAATCTGCGTCTACCCAGCTCTCTCAGCACTTCACAAGATTGCTGGCAATCCATGTACAAAGCCTTCAATTGAGTCACACGAGAGATATCTTGACGCAAGCCGCTATTGCGCCCCACGATCCGGTGCAAAGGGATACAGCGTCTACCGTTTGCCTCGATATGCGTACCCAGATAGTCGGGAGATAGTGAGTACACATGCACTGCCTTTCACTGAAACCCGCCCTTAGTGCCTCTACAACCGTTTGCTACGCGCACGCGCTCCCGACCCTCATGTATAAGTAAGCACTCCACCCACCGCCTCCCACTTCTTCTCTCCACCACTCTCGTCCCGATCCACACCTCACCGTACGCCCATACACACACACCATCACCACCAACCATCGACACCAACCATGTCGCCCCTCACCATTCTCTTTCACTGCCTAGCTCTCTTCAACATGGCCTTCGCCCTGCCCACCGACCTCGCCACCGCCATCAACATCCCCACCATCAAGACCTCGTCCTCCAACGCCCAACCCTCCACAGCCAACACAGCCGGTCTGTGCGGTCAGTTCACCATCCACGAGGGCGGCTTCGCAGTCCCCACTTACACAAGCAACATTTGCACCAACACTGATGAATTCGAGACCATGGTCCTGTTCGAGAATTGGGGATGTGGTTTGTGCATCGTCTTCCAGTAAGTCGCGTCACGCCAGTCCTTCAAACTAAGGTGTCAAGGGTATGGACTGCAGTTGCTAACAAAGTAATAGTGGTCGTCAATGCCAGGGTGATATTCGTTGGTCGGGAGGTCCTGATGCGTTGGCTAGTCATCATGTTGATGGTGCGCAGAGTTATTTCTGCTACTAGAACCTTGTGCCTTGGACTATCATCTTTCTCATTCTCCAAGTTGATACATCTGCTAGACTTGGGGTTCTTATCTGGGTAGACTTAGATAGCCTTGATATATGTCCGTGATGGACTTGAGACCGCAGTGGACAAGATGATGGATTAGACGGTCTCGGATAGAAGAGAGGGGTATTTTTGTAGATGTTGTTACACTTTTGATCTTAGCTGGGACCACTCCGTTTGTTGGTGGGAGGTCCTTTGTATAGACATCAGGTAGCTTAACAACAGCACTAAGTGTAACACAAAACACTTCTTACTCCTACTACTGCACATCGTAATATCCGCAACAGGCATACATTTCCTTGTCAGTTTACATATCGTAGTGTTAATCAGCCTCGCATATCAGAGACCAGCGTCCAGTATGGATCTCATTAATCTGGTTTAGCTGTGGGTTCATCAACACCCATCTGCGATTTACACCCATGTCCGACCTATTCACCTTCCCTCTCTTTGTCTCGCTATAGTCATACAAAACCAAACAAGGTAATAATCGTCCATTATCACAACGCAGTGCTCTACCATCGTATCGCCATCAGCCCAAGGGGACCTGGTTCTCATAGCCACTATCACGTCTCCGCCTTCTCCCCCTCCTTGTCCCCACGCGTTTCGGGCTCCGCCTCCGCCGCGGAAGTAGCGACAATCTTCCCTTCAACGAGTTGAATAAGATAAGCTCCCACATTGCCCGCTCCATCAATACTTCCAAGTTTAGCATCGAAGAGTTTGGCCTCGCGTAATAACCTGTCAGTCTCCACGTCAGCTCATGTCTGGACATATCCTGTATCATCATTCGTGGGAAAGAGGAAATCTGAAGAAGCACAAGCAGAAGGAGGAGGGGAAATCAACATACCTCGCTTTTCCCCCAGCACTCTTAACCCCCGCATCCTTGATGACTTTCCCAACCTGCTCTCTATAACTCTCAAACACCGGTCCCATAATCATCCTAACTTGCATCTCACTCAGATACTTGTTAATTACTTTATACATGGTCACCGTGTCCTTTGTCAGACTCTCCATACTCGCAGACACATCCTTGCCAACTTCAGCTGCATCATCCCACTCAATCTTCCTGAGACTGCGCATGTGCACGCCCGCCCTGCCGGCAAGGATATCCGTGAGTTTGTCGTGAATTTGGTTTTGCTGATCGTGTAGTAATCGCTTTACGTTGTCGAATTCGCCTAGCGCGGTTTTACTACTGGCTGAGGTGGCACGGCGGCGTGCACATTCGCGGATGTATGGTAGAAGTGCGATGATGAAGGACAGGGTTTGGCTGGCAATGGCGAGGTGCTTGGTATTGATGTTCTTGAGGCCGGCGGAATGCATAGCGCCAGCGCCGAGAATAAGTTGGCAGAGACGCGAGTTGAAGAGTTTGAGGTAGTCGCAGAGGGTGGAGGATACTTCGGAGGTAATGGACGGGATGGTTGAGAGAAGAATTTCGAAGCGTTCGATGCCGCGGAGGACAATGGTCGAGGAGTGGGAAATCGTGTAGGGGGAGTCATCTATGGTGGCGGGGAGTGTCGATTTGCCCTTTTCTTTGGGCTTGTCGTCGGTGGTGCCGTTCGTTGGCTGGTTTGTGCCGTTGGTGGTGGTGTTGGTTGTTGGTTCTTCGATAATGCGGAGGACATCGCCTGTTTCGGACCATGTCGGTGGATCGCTTTCCATGCCTTGGAGTATGCGGGATAGTACCTCGTTGTCGGAGGCATCGAAATCCTTGGGTTCCCAGCGGTCGGAGTCCATGGCCTTGGCTAGCTCCTGCTTTTCCATGTCCCCGAATCTCGAAACGAAGTCACTGATGTGTGTGTTGACAACGCCCTTGAGCGCAGCCCCAGACCGGCCAGATACAGCCTCGCATTCATCTGCGAACAGTCTACACATGTTGAAGTAGCGTAGGAAACGCTCAAGGGGTAGGGCAGCCGTTGCTTCTGATCGCACCTTCAGGAGCTTGGTAATCTGTGTTTGTGCAGCGTCAACAGCCTGACCGAGGAGACTCGACATGTCTAGAGCTTGCATCAGCTCCATCTGTAAGTCGTTGCTAGTCGGTGCGACATAATCATTGCCGATATAGCCGTCGATGCTATTATGCATGTATGGACTTCGAGGAGGTGATCGAAGCCCACCAGCAGAAGGCGGAGGTGTCGTAACTCCACTTGTAACGTCAAGTAACACCTTGACTTGGGTGCTTAATCGACGTAACGCCTCGCCAATGTTCGTAAATATGTTGGTAAAGAACTCTTCGGCATCTGCAGGGTCCATTGCACGTAGATTTCGAGCCAGTATCGAATTCTTGTCTTGTTGGCTGTGCCCTCGGCCGCCACGTGTTGACACTGATGTCATCGACTCTGTATCGTCGTCCGATGAGCTCGGCAGATGTTTGCGGATAAGAAGCTTCATTTCTCTCATGATTGCCTCTCGGAACGTCGCACTGGCTTGATTGGTGAACTGCGCGCTACTCAGGCCATACAAACTCGTCCGCAAGTCGTCACGCAGTCTGTCGCTTGTTGTCATGTATGCGGACAATGTTGACTTTCCTCTTTGATGAATGCCACGCGCTTTCTGTGATGCTGCTACCCATCGTTCCAGGGTGTCGGAACTTGGCACCCCCTTGACATGCTCTCTCAAATCTATGATCAATGTGTCCACAAAACGCTTTTCGAACCCTCTGCCTACCCGAAACTTCAATTCGTGTATGCCCTCGAACACACCTTCGAGCGCTCGTAGGGGTCTCAGGTCGATCAATTGCGGCGGTAGGCGTGAGTTTAGCCAAGAGATATTGGCTGTGTCGGAAGTATCGAGTGCGCCAGTTATCAGTGTTTCTATTACTTCTAGTCGAGACATTGCAACCTCCAGATCGCCTTTGTTGACCACCTCATCGCAATGCGATAACCCAACAATGACACCTTGAAGTTGATCCACAGCATCTGTGAGTTTCCTGAGATTCTGTCGCCGTTGCTTCATGTCGACAATCTTCAATCCTCCTATTGCCATTTGTTCGTCCAGTCGTCTCAAGTCCTGTCTCAGCCCTTTGATCCTTGCAACTGATTCGGCAGCCTCTGTTTGTAATTGGCGCAAAGACCCAAGAGCTGCAAAAAAGGATGTCGAAGCTGTTGATATAGCCGATATCAGGTGGACTTCGACTGTGTCCATGTACCAGGATAGCTTCTCTTGTAGTATTGCGTTAGTGGCCAAAGCCTTCCTGCCCACCGGTTGAGGCGCTTCCAACGTGGCATTTGTGTTGAAGTCGTCATTGCTCGTCGATCGTGCAGGCCTTACCACCTCTGATCTCTCGCTCACTATATCAAAGGTTCGCGGGTTCTCCAGGTGGAAGTTGTCATCGAAGTAGATTGTGGGTATTGTGGAGAGGGGCGTGACCGCTGGTAGTGCGCGCTTTTGTCCGCTGGCTCGTCGCTTCGGTTTTGGGGCGCCACTGGGTGTGAAAGGGGTTCCTGCCAGGTTTGGTGTCCCCGCTGGCGAAACGGAGCGCAAGCCGCGCTCCACGCTCTCGGAGCGATCGTCTCTCTTGGAGCCTCTTCGTATTGGCTGCGTAGCTTCTGCCTCGGCCTCTGCTTTTGCGCGCTGGAAAGCATCGTATAGTCCACCAACTTGCGACAGGTATGGGTTGAAGGCAGAGGGCTCGATGTGGGGTATGTTGACGAGGGTGACGGGGGGGATGTCTTTGGTAGAAGGCGGGCGGTGGCCAGCGATTGCAGAGGCGGCTGTGTGGGGAATCATGCCAGTCCTCACAATGGGCGGTTGGAGTAGTGTTGAGATGGCTGTTGTCTTGTTAGCCTTTCCCATTCCACAACCTCCTTGTCCAAGGGCTGGGATGCCCACCATTCTGGCTCTGCTCGCTCACGGCGCCCATGGTGTTCCGGTACCCGCTGTCCAGCACTCCGCCGACCGAGTGTATCGAGCTCGCGGTTGAGCCGCGACGTGGCTTGTAGCGCCCACCCGTCGAGTTGGGCCTGTGTGTCCAGTCATGCTGCGAGGGTGCGGGGAACGGAAAGGCCGTCTGTGGGGGGTTTGGCGATAGGAACTCGAAGCTTTCAGTGGACCGCCGAGGGGATCGTGGGGAAGACGACATGGCGGCGCTGATCGGGGGTGCCAACGTGGCCGAGGCATGGGGCGGACAGGGGCTGGGCTTCTATCGCATGCCGGTGTGGGTGTTGAGGTTTAGCAGTTGTGTTGGTGGGGGTGTGGGGTCACTGAATAGAGACAGCAATGGAGCCTGCCCGTTTGATTATTTGGTGTTGTGGTGATGTTTGCACGTTCACAGCCATATCAGAAGCATGGCAGTCCCGCGGTTTCGGTCATGATGCGCTAGTAGCAGGGGTTCACAGCCACTAGCACGTCTCAGCCACACCTCCACCATAATTCCATCTCCTCCATCTGCACTCTCTCGTACACTCGAATTACCCTGACATCTGCCAGCCATGTGCACGCAACCCAGAGTCTAGCCATAGTACTCTATGCTGACTACAGACTATCAGTGAAGCTGCACAGCTAGCTTATAATATTTTGAGAACACTCCATGTCGTTCGCCGTGGTACTCGATGACATTTTAGCTAAGTAAGCGACAATGTTACCTAGACTACCATAGGTATACAGTCCGCCAATACACAAGAGCCTGCAAACCTACAACAACTCCACCCCATTGCTTTCCTCGTCATCACCATAAAATCCCTCCACTGCATCCCAAAATGTCCCATCATGTCCAGTCCCGTCATTCCCAGTATCATCCCCTTCCCTAAACGCCCCTTCCCTAAACGCCCCTTCCCTAAACGCCCCTTCCCTAAACGCCCCTTCCCTAAACGCCCCTTCCCTAAACGCCCCTTC